>JAADWV010000435.1:0-29578 GCA_023336295.1 Pythium folliculosum | reverse complement strand
GTGTAGTGTTGGTCTCACTTCCTACCAGACAATGCAGACCTGCTCGCCCTCGACCAAGGACTGGACGCGTCCGACAAACTTCCACTGCGAATGGAGCGTGTCATCGAGCTTGTCACTATGTGCCACGATGGCGTCGATCGCGGCCTTGTCTTGTACCCGATGGGAGGCCAGCGCGCACACGTAGTACCTCGAGCTTTTCCTCCATCTTGCGCGCCAGCTCCGCCAGCGCGTCGCGCTCCTGGAGCTGCTTGAGCACGCCCGGCGCAAGCTCGAACTGTGGTGCGAGCTGCACGCAGAAGAGGCACTGCTTGAGCACGACCACGGTCTCCTCTGTCCCGGGCTTGCGCAGCTCGAACACCATGTGCGTGGCCTGGACGTTCTTGCACGTGCGCTGCTCGGGCACGTACGGGTACAGGTCGTCCGCGTTGACCGTGTCGTAGACGATGATGCCCATGGGGCTCCGCGTGGCCTCCGAAAAGTTCTCAAAGCGCGCAAACCCGACGCTGTTGAGCTCCTCGGTGCACCCGACGTCCTCGGCCACCGTCACGATGTGGTGGTTCCATATCGTCGGGTCCGCGGTCTCGTCCGTGTCTTCTCGCAGCGTGAGCTGCCCGAGGTCCTCGGTGATGCTGATCTCCATGTTGTACAGGAAGTTGACGAACGTGTCGTAGAGCTGCCGCGCCGTCTTGAAATTACTGAACTGGTTGATCTCGAGTCGGTGGCAGTGGAATTCCCCTGTGAAGGTCGTGAACCGCTCTTCGCTGAGGTAGGGGAATGCGTGACCCAAGTGGTGGAGCCGCTGGGTAGCCACTTCCACGCCGCGGCGCAGCTTGAGGTCCTGCATGCCACGCAGGATCTCGCGCCGTTTCTTCATGTCCTGTGGGAGGTGGATGAACGTCGACATGGGGTTCACGCTCGGCAACAGCTTCCATACCACACTACCATCAGTCCTCACGGTCTCAGACCTCCAGGTATATCCACGTTCCACATACCAGATCGCTCGTAATCATCCAGTGGACGCGGCCGAGGTACAGGTCGTTCATGTGGAGGTTCTCCTGGATGTCAAAGTTTTGCGCCTCGAGCGCGTGGACAAGCGCGTGGTCCTCGCGCGTGGGGAGCCCCGCGCGGGCGCGCAGCGCGTCCACCGCCGCCTCCAGCGCGCGCGCCTGTTCCAGCAGCCGCTCTCGCTCTTCCTCTCATGCAAGATTTCACTGCGATAAGATCGTGTTGCTGAGACCATGCACGATGGAGGCCTGCTCGACACCTTCTTGAGCGCGTAGACCGGCTTCTTCGCGACGCGGGGCGTCTCGTGCTCGCGCTTCATCGTTATCCCACGCGCGTCCCTCGCTTGCGCCGGTGTCGACCGTGGGAGATCAATGTCGCCGTCACTGTTGCTTCTGCTCCGGCCTGGGAATCACAGGAGACGCCTCGGGGGACGTCACGCAAGCGAGGGGAGCATGCTTTCGGTATCTGATACCTTCCTCTCATTGGCCACACGTCGAAATGTTCTATATATCTGATCGTTTCGACCATCACTCTCTACTCGACCCTGCAGAGCAGAGCCCGTCGACCGCGAACTCGCGGAGGTACTTGATGATGAAGTCGGGCCACCGCGAGCAGTTGAGCTGCAGGTGCCTTAGCACGCCCTCGTCCAGCTCGAACTGCGGCGGCAGCTGCACGATAAAGTACAGCTCCTTGAACACCACGACAGTCTTCTCACTGCCGGGCGGGCGCAGCTCGTAGGCCATGAACGCGCACTGGACGTCCTAGCACGTGCGCTCCTGCGGTAGATACGGGTACAGGTCGTCCACGTTGGCGATGTCCAGTACGACGATGCCCATGGGCGACTGCGTCTTGGGCGAGTGCTCGTAAAAATTCGCAAAACCCACGAAATTGAGCTCCTCGGTGCACACGACGTCCTCGGCGACCGTCACGATGCGGTGGTTCCAGATCGTCGGATCAAAGTCCTCCGTGTCCTCGCGGAGCGTCATCTGCCCGAGCCCTTCGGTCACGCTCATCTCCATGTTGTACAGAAACTTGACGAACGCGTCGTAGAGCTGCCGCGCCGTCTTGAAGTTGGGAAACTGCTGGATGCCCTGGCGGATGTAGTGGTACTCGCCGCCGGCGGTCGTGAAGCACTCTTCGCTGAGGTAGGGCACCGTGTGGTCCAGGTACCGGAGCCGTTGCGTGACAGCTTGGACGCCGCGCCGTAGCTTGACATTTTGGACGCCACGTAGGATCGCGCGGCGCTGGGCCATGTCGCGTGGCAAGTGGATGAACGTCGAGAGCGGATTTACTACTGGAGCTATCTGTTCAAAACGAAAGTGACAGCGTGTGGGTCATGCTGAACCGCGCCAACCACTGATCTGCGTCCTACCAGTTCGGTCGTGAGTAGGGAGTGGACGCGCCCCAGGTACAGGTCGTTGGTGTGGAGCTGTTCGTCGACCTCGCGCGAGCGCGCCTTGGCAGCGGCGACCGCGGCCTCGTCCTCCCGCGTGGGCAGCCCCGCGAGCCGCCGCAGCTCGCTCAGCTGGGCTTCGAGCGCTCGGGCCTCGTCCGACAAGCATCAGCTCTTCCTGAGCATACGGATGAGGTGAGACCGAGAGCTAGTCAAAGGGGCATGGAGCGATACGCGCGACGCACCCGTCGGTGAAGGTACGTTGATTTGCGGGCGGCCGACTCGGCGGGCGGCCATGGCACGGCCGTGACCGCCGTTGCGGGCTGCGTTTCGCTTGCTTTCGCTGGTCCCGAGCCATCGCGCGTCCGCTTGTTCCTATGAAGCTGCCCCCCGCGGCGGACCATCTCACTGGCTTCTGGACACGTCGTGCTGGTGAGAATCCAAAAGTGTGACCCCGCGAGGCATCTAGCTGAGCGCTGTGTGTTGTGGGGTTGAGCGGTTGGCGGCGAGAAAGGGTCCGTCGTCCCCGCTTGGCTCTGTGAGTTGATTGCAACACAGAGGGGCTCACAGTGACCCGCGTCCATGGGCTGTGCGACGCGGCGCGACAGGTTACCTTCCCGCAACAACCGAATTGGTGGATTTTTGTGGAAACTCCCGTCAAAACAAATGCACAACCGTCACCAAGCACTGGCTTGCAGTCACCACGGAAGCAGTGATCGGAGGAGACTCAGCCCACCACGCCGCTCGTGCTGACGACTCCTCCCTGGCCACACTGCCCTTTGGATGACCACCCGGGGCCTGAGCGCTTCCTGCTCTCCACGGGGACCTTGTTCCAATGGGGAAGACAATAGCAACGCACACGGCAGGGCATCTAACATTCTTGACGATTGGTTTTTGGCCGCGGACCTGCTCGGAGGAACGCTACGTCACTAGCGGCGTCGCTTTTCCTCGCCGTCTCCTCTGTCGACCACGTACTCGTGGAGGTACTTGATGAACGCGTTGGGCCACTTGGGCGTGTTCGCCTGGAGCTGCCGGAGCACGGCCGGATCGATCGGGAACTGCGGCACGAGCTGCACCGCGAACGAACACTCTTTGAGCACGACGACGGTCTCGCCTGAGCCGGGCCGGCGTAGCTCGAAGATCATGCACGCGGCCTGGATGTCCTTGCACGTGCGCTCCTCGGGCACGTACGGATACAGGTCGTCGATGTTGACCGTGTCGCGCACGATAAGCCCGAGCGGCGAGTTGGTGACCGGCGAGTAGCCCACGAACTGCGCAAAGTCGACGTAGTTGAGCTCCTCGGTCACACCGACTTCGTTTGCGACCGTGAGGATCCGTTGATTGTAGATCGCCGGGTCGTCCGCGGCCTCGGTGTCCTCGCGGAGCGTGAGCTGCCCGATCTCCTCGGTGATGCTCACCTCGAGGTTGTACAGAAACTCGACGTACACGTCGTAGAGCTGGCGCGCCGTTTTGAAGTTGGGGAACTGCGCGATCTGGAGCCGGTGGTAGTGGTACTCGCCCGTGGCGCTCGTGAAGGTCTCCTCGTTCAGGTACGGCGCCGAGTGGTCCAGGTGGTGCAGCCAGGACGTCGCGACCTCGAGGCCGCGGCGCAGCTTGACATGCTGCATGCCGCGCAGCACGGCGCGGCGCTGGTCGCTCGCGCGCGGCAGGTGGATGAACGTCGAGATCGGGTTCGCGGCTGGCAGGAGCTAAGGGGAAAGAAGGAGATCGTCAGTTCTGTGCTACCTAAAAACGCCAGCGACCCACGTACCAGCTCGTTCGTGATTATCGAGTCGAGGCGGCCGAGGTAGCGCTCGCCCTCGTGGAGCGCGTCGTCGATCGCAAAGTTCGCCGTCGCGATCTCCTCGACCGCGGCCTTGTCGCCGCCCGTGGGCAGCCCCGCGCGGCGCAGCAGCGCGTCGAGTTCGGCCTCAAGCGCGCGCACCTCGTGCGCCAGCTCCTCTCGCTCCTCCTAACGCTCAGCGCGGGCATGAGATTCCCCCTATTCAGTCGCGGAAAATGCGCTGTGGCGCGCACGCACCCGCTGAAGCACGTGGAGCGACTTCTTGGCCGACTGGCCCGCGTCGCCTCGCGGCCGCGCATGCGTGACGTGGTCGCTGTCCCGTGTGCGCTTGTGGGTCGTCGCACCTGTTTGGGGCGGCGCCACGGTCTCCGTTACGCTTCGTCTGCGCAACGGCGGCACGGCCGGCGCGTCACCGTCGCTTCGGCGCTCCTGCTCCTGCGACGGCTGTCGGAAGAGCGACGGCACCGGAGGGAGCGTGGGTGGCGGCGTCATGGGCGCCGTGCTGCGGCACGCGCGTCCAGCTGCGGCGGGACTGGAGGCCGCTTCGACACGTGCGGGGGGCCGTGGGTAAGAGCTTTCACGGCCTCTTCTTCGCCGTTGGACTAGGCTAACGTGGAACGTCCATGCCACGCCCGACTTTCCATTAGGCTTTCCGAACAAACTTCAAGGTCACTTGGTGTCGCCCGGTCGCATGGTCTCTGCCTCCGACCGCTCATTCGGTTGTGGTGCTGAGCCCACAGGCCACCACACCGCCAAAGATGACAGCGCGGTTTGCTCCATGCGTCGCGGCCCCCCGTCGCTTTGGTGGGTGTGGTACAGTACCACTGGTACTGTCTCGTGCGGTTGCCACTGGGAAATCAAGTGATCCAGCGGCACGGGCAGTGCGTCCTGGAAGGTTCCCCGGAACCTTCCGGCGGCACCGCGCCAGTGTGGATTCGTCATCGGCTCAGGTTCGTTGCTGAGCCGATGACGAATCCTACGGCCACGCACTTGACGGCGAGGCCGCACGCTGTGTGCGAGTGGCATGCACTTACGGTACAGAGCCACCAGCGTGTTCGCGGGCAAAGAGAGGCGCGGTGAGATTTGATTGTACTGAACTCATTAGACGCTACTGTAGCCTTTGTTAACACTCGGCCTCCTCGTCCGACGCCACCACGTATGTCTGCAGGTACTTCAGGATGGCGTCGGGCCACCGCGGCGTGTTCTCCTGGAGCTGCCGCAGCGCGCCCGGCGGCAGCGCAAACTGCGGCACGAGCTGCACAACGAACGCGCAGAACTTGAGCACCACGACGGTCTCAGTTGTGCCGGGCTTGGGCACCTCGTAGATGAGACTCACGGTCTGGACGTCCTTGCACGTACGCTCCTCAGGCACGTACGGGTACAAATCATCGACGTTGACAGTGTCGTACACGATCACGCCGAGCGGCGAGTTGGTGGCGGGCGAGTGGTTGTAGAACTGCGCAAAGCCCACGACGTTGAGCTCTTCGGTGCATCCGACGTCGTCCGCGACGGTGATGAGCCGCTGGTTCCACACGCGCTGGTCCACGTCCTCCGTGTCCTCGCGGAGCGTCACCTGCCGCAGCATCTCGGTCAAGTTGATGTCGAGATCGCACAAGAACTTGACGTTGGTGTCAACGAGCTGCCGCGCCGTCTGAAAGTTGGGGAACTGGTGGATCGCGAAGCGGTGCCAGTGGTACTCGCCCGTGGCGCTCATAAACCGCTCCTCGGACTGGTACGGCGCCGTGTGGTCCAGGTGATGCAGTCGCTCGGTGGCCACCTCGATGCCGCGACGCAGCTTGGCGTTTAGCATGCCGCGCAGGATCGCGCGTCGGTCATCCATGGCGCGCGGCAGGTGGATGAACGTGGACATGGTGTTGACCGCCGGCAAGAGCTGATACCATGCATATGTGAGCCCGTGGGTTTGGGAGCTGTAGGATGAATACAAGAGGGGCTAGCCGTACCAGGTCGTTCGTGACCATCGAGTGGAGCCGTCCGAGGAAGAGGTGGTTGCGACAAAGCTTCTCGTGCTTGCTGGCGTTGCTGGCCTCGTCGTCGGCCAACGAGCTCTTCTCCTTGTGCGTGGGCAAGCCCGCGCGGCGCCGCAGCCGCTCGATCTCCGCAGCGAGCGCCTGCGCCTCGTCCAGCAGCTCTTGCCGTTCTTCCTGATAGTCACATCAGCCAGCAGAAAGGTCAGCTATCTGATGAGACAGGCGATCCAGACAGAGCACTGAGGGCCGCTCACGCGTTGGGACAAGTACGCCGGCTTCTTGGCCCTCACGGGGGCGTCTCGTGCCCCCCAGGACGCCTCGCTTTCGTGGCCAGCGTGTGCGCCCGCGACCTCTCGAAAGCGCTTGTTGGGTGCTTGAAACTGTGTAGATCCGGTCTGACTCTCGCTGTTGCGTTCGTGGTGGCGTGCGAGCTCGCTGTCGGCGCGCCGCGGCCGGCGCAAGGGCGGCACGAGGGGCGCATCGCCACCGCCGTCGCGCTGCTGCTGCGTCTGCCGGTGGACGAACAGCGAGGGCAGCGGCGCCCGAAGCGGAGCGAGCGGGAGACGCGGCGGCGCGCGTGGAGGAAGAGGAGCAGGGGGAGGAGGAGGCGGAGGACGCATCCCAAAATATGTGCTGTGGGGAGAAACCACCGAATGCCACCGACGCTGCGTTCGCGTGTTGTTGCCTTTTTCTGGACTGGGCCGCCCCAATGGTCTCACCATTCCTGAGGATCTCGTGGACCTACACTCCCGGCGGAACCGGCAGGCGCATGGTACCGTACAGTGGTGTGTATTTTGACGAGCGAGCGGAGACCTTCCATCATCCAGTGTCCAGACGCCTCCGGGATGACGCCCCCGGCCCACTCACTCCGCAAACGACGCCACGGAGCGACAGGGCGCCACAAAAATTCTGTACGTAGAGTACGCACCAGCTCCTTCCCGTACAGTACACTGTACTGTAGATACCCGTGCGGAGCGAGAGGGTTGGCGCTCAACACAGAGTCCAAGCGATGATGGTTTGCCAGAATGAGCTCTTCCCTGGATAGGAACCTAAGCCAAGCCAACGAAGAAAAAAAGACAAGGAGGATCTCGACGCGCTCGAAACTGCCGACGCGCGCAACTGTCTCGTAGACGAACAGCTCCACACGAACGCCGGGTACATCGGACGCGCGGAATCCATGGTCACGAACGAGCTGGTACGCGGTCGACGAGACGAATCTGCGGGCTTCATGCGATGGGTATGTACACTCCGCAGTTCGCGCCGACCGTGAACCCCTTGTCGACGTTCATCCACTTGCCGCGCGACAAGGCCCAGCGGCGCGCGATCCTGCGCGGGCTCCAGGACGTCAAGCTGCGCCGCGGCATCGAGGTGGCCACGCAGCGCCTCCACCACCTCGACCACAGCATGCCGTACCTGTGCGAGGAGCGGTTCCAGACCGCGAGCGGCGAGTACCACTTTTACCGCACCGAGATCAACCAGCTCTCCAACTTCAAGACCGTGCGCCAGCTCTACGACATGTACGTCCACTTTCTCAACAACACGGAGATCAGCGTGACCGCCATGGTGGGTCAGTTCACGCTGCGCGAGGACTCGGACGATTGTGCCGACGCGACGATCTGGAACCACCGGTTCGTGACGGTCGCCGACGACGTCGGGTGCACCGAAGAGCTTAATATTGTGGGCTTTGCACAGTTCTTCGACCACTCGCCGTACACAAACACGCCCATGGGCGTCGTCGTGTATGACACGGTCAAGATCGACGATTTGTATCCGATTCGGCCGGAGGAGCGCACGTGCAAGGACGTCCAGGCGGTGAATATGGTTTGTGAAGTGCGGAAGCCAGGCACAAATGAGACCGTCGTGGTGCTCAAGCAGTGCTCGTTCGTCGTGCAGCTGGCGCCGTAGTTCCCTCTCACCCCTGGCGCACTCAAGCAGCTGCAGGACAATGTCTCGCGGTGGCCCAACGGCATCCTGAAACACATAATGGAGTACGTTGTCCCAGAGGTGGCGTGAGACATCGCTACTAGTAGCGCGGGTAGATCTCTAAGCAGCTGACTGTCCCGGGTTTTGGCATAACGCCTTCGTGTTGTGCTCATGCGATTATTTTCCGTCGGAATTCCTTAATTGGCGGCGTCCGAAGGCGAATCCTCCTCGGTCACGACGTAGTCGCGCAAGTACTTCATGATCGCGTTGGGCCACCGGGAGATGTTGTCTTGAAGCTGCTTGAGCGCCTCGGATGCCAGTGGGAACTTGGGCGGGAGTTGCACGACGTACGCGATGTGCTTGAGCACCACGATCGTCTCGTTTGTACCTGGTTTGCGCAGTTCAAAGATCATGTTGGAGGTTTGACAGTCCTTGCACGTGCGTTCCTCCGGGATGTACGGGTGGAGATCGTCCGCGTTGACCGTGTCGTACACGATGATCCCCATGGGCGAGTTGGTGGACGGCGAGTGGTTGTAGAACTGCGCAAAGCCCACAATATTCAGCTCTTCCGTGCAGCCGACGTCATCTGCCACCGTCACGAAGTGGTGGTTCCAGATCGTCGGGTCAAAGTCCTCCGTGTCCTCGCGCAGCGTAAACTGGCCCAGCATGTCGGTCACGCTGATCTCGAGGCTGTACAAGAACTTGACGTACACGTCGTAGAGCTGGCGCGTCGTCTTGAAGTTGGGGAACTGCTTGATCTCGAAGCGCAGGTGGTGGAACTCGCCCGTGTCGGTCGTGAACCGCTCTTCGCTCAGGTACGGCATCGTGTGGTCGAGATGGCCGAGCGTCTCGACCGCCACTTCGATGCCGCGCCTTAGCTTCACGTTCTGCATGCCGCGCAAGATTGCGCGCCGCTGCGCCATGTCCTGCGGTAAGTGGATGTACGTGGACATGGGGCTGATGGTCGGCGCGAGCTGGGGTTGTTGGCAGCACCGGTCAGTTAGTCACAAGGCTACGGAACGTCGCAGGGGAACCACATACCAGCTCCTGCGTGATCATGGACTGTATCCGTGCCAGATAGAGATCGTTGACATGGAGACTCTCCTGCAGATCAAAGTTGTTGGTCCGGACGTGCCGCACCGCGGCGCGGTCCTCTTTCGTGGGCAGCCCCGCGCGCCTCCGCAGGGTCTCCACGAGCTCTTCCAGCGCGCGCGCCTCGTTGGCCAGCTCCTCGCGCTCTTCCTGGGACGCACACGTATGAAATCAGTCCACAAAAGCTTCAACTAGGTCACTGTCATTGGTACCACGCACCCGCTGGAGCTGATACGAGGGCTTGCGTGCGCTGGAGAGGTCTCCGTTGTCCTTACTTGCGCGCGACCGCTTCTTTCGCGTGGCCGTCGTGGCTGCTGGTGCTGCTGTAGGCGACGGCGTGACGGGCTGCGTGCGCTGCCCGTGGTGCGTGGGAGCGCCCGCGCGCATCGGAGACGCGCTGTTGAGGCCGCTCGTAGCGACCGATTGTGGTGGAGGCTGCTGCTGGCGTCGGAGGAAGAGCGATGGCAGCGGCGGCGGAGTTGACATGGAGACAGATGAGAGACCGCCCTGGCGGCGGCGGAAGGACACGGGGAAGGGCTGGCGCAAGCACGCGTCGTGTGGCGTGGGGTGTTTACCCTCCAGCGCGCTTGGTGGAATCAAGGCGCTTGGGTCCCAAGCTGGGAGGGAAAATGGGCGGAACGCGCGCGCGTCACGCAGCGAGCGGATCAGATCCCGAGGCAGTGGGGCCACATGTTTGCTTTAGCTAGGCTAGGTTTCGAAAATTGTCGGATGTTAGCTTACGTTAGGTGACGTGAGTAACCTAGGCTAAAATTGGGTAAAGTTCTCTATCGGAGGCCTTGCCTTGGAAGAAGGACGAGAAGAATGGACACCTGTGGCTTGTGTCATCCAGTACCATGAAGAGAGTCTTTGGGGACTCTCATGAAGAGACCACGCACTGGGGTGGCGGCGCCTTTGGCAAGAAGATTGGATTCGGCAACGAGACACGCCTCGCAATTGCGACGCGGCTCGCTGCGGACTGTCGTGTTGTGGGACAGGAAACTGGGGGAGGCGCCTTGGACGGCACGAACAGGGAATCCCGTGTACACGTTGAAATACGGGACGGCCACTCTGCTCCGCTAGCATCCGCGACACTTCACGTGCGTCGTTATTACTGTGCAGCTCGTAGCGAACGCCTCGTGAAACGCCCCTTGACGCCACTTCGCTCCCTGCGCACCAATCCAGTCGACGCGCCGATGCGTTGCACCTCCATCACCCAACTCACTAGCGCAGTCAGTGCCTGACCGTGTAGTGGCGAGTCGTCACGTCACGACCGCATTGTGTCTTGTGGTCAGATCGATCCACGAAAGAACAAGAAAACTATAGAAAATGGGGGGCGGGAAAGAGGTGAGGAGCCCCCTCAACACAATCCAGCGCCGCCGTCTTTTCACGGATTCCCACCGACGCGCGAACGCGCGCCGAACGGCCGTGCGTGCACAGCGGAACCTTCAACCCTGGGCTCCACGCCGGTTCAAAGGTGCACAATAATGGTAAACCACAATATTGTCAATTCCATCGAAAATTTCCGTTTCGCGGCATTTGTGAAGAGAGTTCGAACTTGCCGCCAAATCGCCAGACATCATTGATTGGATCAAAAACATCACCTAGTCGTTTTCATTGGTCTTTAATTTAGCAATATTAGCCAATGATAGTGAGCCATACTGAGGCATGATCTGGAAGCCGATAACCCTACCCTGAATTATTATGATTGGCTGTTTCACCAGAAATTGCAGCTTGAGATGATCTTGAAACCTCTGATATGAAATATATGAATCATATAACACAGGTGGACATTTCCCCAGCGATTGGATTCCGGCGATTCTGTTGGACGTGGTCGGAAATTTTGAGAAGAATCGGCAATAATTGCATTTGTTAGCTGATTGGACCGGCGAACCCTCGCTGGAGCTTGAAGTTACCGCAGGCCGACTGGCTCTTTTCTGGTCGGTTGCGCAACCCCTATCCCTCTACTTGCACCATCTCGGAGTGATGGTCCACCGGAGCTACTGGAATAAGACCTTATGGACCTCTCCTCCTCGATGAGGCATTGATACATCCACTCGCCGCGGAGCTGCTCGTGTATTGGTTGCGTGTGGACGGACGTGAGTCCGACTCGTTGCCTCCGCCCGCCAGTGCGAAAAGATCCATTCCCCGCCGTCGTCGCCGCCGTACACGCCGCCGCCGCCACCATGCACCAGCAGTACCGCGCGATGTACCGCCTCCCGGCGAGCGCCCGCGCCGAGACGCCGCCGTTCGAGAAGTGGCCCTACAACGTCGTCACCTCGGACAGCGGCGGCGGCAGCGGCGACGACGAGGGCGCGCACTACGAGGACGCCGGGCCGCCGCGGAAGCGGTCCAAGACGCGCGCCGGCTCGTTCGTCGAGCGCAGCGGCTCGACGTCGCCCGCGTCGTCCCACACGGCGTCCGAAGGCCCGATGACCTCCGAGAGTCAAGCCGCCGCGGACGCTGCTGCGAAGGCGCGGAAGCCCACATACGTACTGCAGAAGGTGCGTCATGCGGCTATCCCTGTTTTGTATAGCTGTCATGGGAGGTGGAACTGACAGCACGTTTCGATACGGTAGGAAGAGCGCGATGGGTTGGTCGCGCAGGTGCGGCTCCTGGAAGCGCGCCTGGAGCTGCTCAAGCTGCGTGCCGGGCTGCCCACGATCAACGACGAGAACTCGGTGGCCAACATCCAGGCCAAGAGCTTCGACGTCGAGGAAGAGATCCACCGCAACATCCTCAAGCTCGCGCGCTTCCAGTCGCTCATCACTCGCCAGCTTGTACGTGTTCTGAATCTTGTAGTTGCGAGAGCAGACGTTCGTTCTGACTTTTTTCTGAGCAGCAAACAACACCCGTGTGCCCGATGAAGACGTTCATTCGCATGCCCACGGACGCGCAGCAGCGCAAGGCCATGCTCGAGGACATGAAGGAGTTCAAGCTGCGGCGCGCGGCCGAAGTGGCGATGGACCGACTCCACTACCTCGATCCGTTCAAACCATACGTCCAGGAAGAGCGGTACGCGACACCTGACGGCTTGAACCACATGAAGTTCTTCCAGATCCAGCAGTTTGAGGGGATCTCGAGCGCTCGCGTTCTCTACGACGCTCTCGTATACTTTTACGAGCACATGGAGGCGAGCGTGACCGATATGGTCGGCCAGCTCACGTTGCGCAAGGACTCGGAGGTGTCGGACCCGAGCGTCTGGAACCACCATATCGTCACCACGGGTGAGTGCGGAGGCGCCGAGGAGATTAACCTCGTGGGCTTCTCCAAGTTCTACGACTCATACATGCCGCACAGCGGCGCGCAGTTCGGTATCTTGGCCATTGACACGGTCGACGAAGACGAGCTGTACCCGTACAAGCCCCGCGAGCGCACCCACAAGGATTACCAGGCCGCGTTCGCGGTCTGTGAATACCGCAAACCGGACACGAACGAGCTCGTGGTCGTGCTCAAGACTTGCGCGTTCATGATCCAGCCGCCGCCGCAGTTTGATCTCCCGGCGGTCGCGCTCGAGAAGCTCCTCGAGAACATGCCGCGCTGGTTCTTTGTCATGAACAAGTTCCTTGCCGACTCGACCGCTGCGAGCGCCGGCAAAGAGCCATCGGCGCCGTGACGCCCTCTTCAAGCAGCCTATGGCGTAGGAACCATCGCTGTTTCCGATAGTGTGGAATGACTTATTTAACAAAACCAACCTGAATGATGTGTAAGCCTGTTTACATCGTCTCGGGGGCGCGGTAGGCGCGTAGAAACTTGAGCAGAGTGACGGGCCACCGCGACACGTGCTGATGGAGCTTTTCTTCGACGCCCGGCGCCAGCTCAAACTGCGGCGGCAGCTGTTTGACGAATGAACAGCTTTTGAGGATCGGCAGCGGGCGTGGCGCGCCCAGCACATCGAGCTCGTACACCAAATGCACGGCCTGGAACAGCTTGCAGGTTCGCTCGAGCGGCTTGTACGGGTACAAGTCGTCCTGGTCCACTGTGTCAAACGTGATGATACCGACAGGTGAGTCGCCGTCGTCGCTGGCGCGGAAGCGTGCGAACACAGCCGTGTTGAGCTCTTCCGTACAGCCAACGTCGTCGGCCACCGTGACGATGCGCTGGTTCCAGATCGTTGGGTCGATCTCGTCTGAGTCCTCGCGGATCGCGAGCTGGTCGAGCATCTCGCTTACGCTGATCTCCCAGTTGTAGAAGAAGATGCTCAGCGCGTCGTATAGCTGTTTCGCCGAGCGGAAGTTGGGGAACTGGTTGATCTCGAGCCGGTGGCAGTGGTAGATGCCGTCGTCGGTCGTGAACCGCTCTTCGCTCAGGTAGGTCTGTGTGTGGTCCAGGTGGTGGAGCCGGTCGTGAGCCACCTCTTCGGCGCGGCGCAGCTTGTGCTCCCGCATACCGCGCAGGATCGAGCGGCGCTGCTCGGTCTCTTTTGGTAGGTGAATATACGTCGCGAGCGGGTCCACGGGCGGCGTGTGCTGTTCATCCAAGGGACACAACAAATACTTCATTAGCATGCGCAAGCAGGAGCAACATGCGGCATCTCTAGCCGTGGCCTCCGCACCAATTCGTTCATGACCATGGACTGCAGCTTGGCGAGGTAGAGCCGACTCGCGTGGATCTGCTCTTCGATCTCGAAGTTCTTGGCCTCGATCGCCGCGACCGCCGCGCGGTCGTCCCGCGTGGGCAGCCCCACGCGCAGCCGCAGCGCCTCGAGCTGCTCCTCGAGCGCGTGGACGTCGTCCAGCAGCACATCGCGCTCCTCCTGTCGCCAACAACAAGTCCATCGTGCAAAGTGAGTCCATGTCTCCAAACTTCCCGGAGCCCACTCCTACTTCGCACCTTTTGCAGCAGATACGTGGGCTTGCGCGGCTTGCCGCTTTTCCCGCACACGTCCACAGCGCGCGGTGCTGCGTTCTCCTTGTCGCAGGTCCGCGGGCGCTTCTTGCTCTTCCCGGCGGTGGCGCCGGACGAGCTCACTGAGGATGCGGAATCCGACGCTCCGACAGCGTCCTGCGTGCGCGGCAGCAGCAGCGGCGGCACGCTCCGCGCTGCCTCGGCGGCCGCCGGCGGCGGCTGCGAGAAGAGCGACGGTAGCGGCGGCAGCGGCATATCGGAGACCATGGCGGGGATGCGCTTCATCTCGGTTTGTGGCCGATTCTGGCGGGGCCAGTTCCGCACATCTGCCTCTCCCCCATCACATCAGAGAACTAGCCTAATGCAAGCTGAGACGCGCAAACAGACACGGCACGGGCTAAGCTGATCCACTTGAACAGTTTGCAAATGCTGATCCGGGATCAGCAACCAGCTCACATGGACGGGGACCAGTGAGTGATCCTGAGCTCGATACCGACTGCGACGGGCTACGAGCCCCTCCCCACGTATCGAGCGACCACCGTTGTTAGTCGTCGGCGTTGGCGGCGGCCAGCGCGGCGACGGCGTCCCGCAGGAACTGCTTCGTGGCGATCGCCCAGCGCGGCATGTTCTCAATGAGCTTGTCCCAGACGATCGCCGGCAGCGGGAACTGCGGCGGCAGCTGCGTCATGAACGTCGCCGACGCCAGCACGACCACGAGCTCGTCCGTGTCGGGGTCGCGGAGCTCGCTGACGGTGTGCGCGATCTGCACGTCCTTGCACGTGCGCTCGAGCGGCTTGTACGGGTACAGCGCGTCGTCCTTGATCGAGTCGATCGCGATGACGCCAAACTCGGCGCCGTTGTGCGGCATGTACGCGTCGTACCAGCGCGCAAAGCCCACGAGATTGAGCTCCTCGGTGCCGCCTACTTCGCCCGTCGTGACGATGCGCTGGTTAAATAAAGTCGGGTCGTCCTCCTCTGTGTCTTCCCGCAAGGTGATCTGGCCCAGCATCTCGCTCACGCTGATCTCGAGGTTGTTTTGCATGTACAGCATCACGTCGAAGAACTGCTTGACGCTGCGTAGACCTCGAAATTGCTGTACTTCAAAGCAGAACCAATGGTGCAGTCCGACCGGGGTCGTGCGCCGCTCTTCGTGACGGTACGGCTTGCCCGGGTCCATTGTGCTGAGCCGATCCAGCACGATCTCGGCGGCGCGACGCAACTTGAGGTCGCGCACGCTTTCCATGATCGCGCGCCGCTTCTCATGGTCCGCCGGCAAAGAAATGCGGGACGACAGCGGGAACAACGGGATCGCGTGCTGCGTGTAAGGAAGCCACAAGACAGCACAATAAGTGAGCCAATGAGTCATCCGCGCGGTGGAGACGACAAGAACACGCACCAGTTGGCGCGTGACGAGCGACTGGAGCCGCGCGAGTTGCAACAAGTTGCGCTGGATGTCGTCCTCGACGTTGAGCTTTTCTCGGTCGAGACTGGCGATGGACTTGGCGTCCGACAGCGTCGAGACGCCGGCCTTGATGCGCAGCAGCTCGAGCTGCGCCTCCATAAGTCGGACCTGCTCCACCAAGTGCTCGCGCTCGTCCTGCACGGGAAAGCTGTTCCATTAGATCATTCCGCCGCCGTTTAGACAGCCTCACCATACGAACCTTCTGGAGTAAATACGTCGGGCGCCGCCTCCGGGGCGTGACGCTGTCGGACGTGGACGACGTGGGCGAGCCCACGGAGGAGCGCCGCCCGTAAGACGCCACCGAGTCGGCACGCGACTTGGCGCGCTTCCGCGCGTGGTGCTGGTCCTCCTCCTCCTCCTCCTCCGCCTCCTCCTCCTCCTCCTCTTCCTCCTTGTTGTCCTGCTCGTGCCGATATTCGTCTGGATCGCCTGGAGCGCCGCTGTCGCTGGTGCCGCCGTCGGGAGAGCGCGTGTCGCTGGGGGTCCGCCGAGACGGTGCACCCCAGCGCCCGCGCTGGTGCTGCAGCATGGTGCTCTACAACCTGCGTCCGCCCTCCTTTGTTGGTTCCTGACTTTTCTGGTGCTTGGACAACCCCGCGATTTGGCTTAGCATTCTGGTCTCCCCTGATTCAACAACTGGGACTTCTATTCAGGTGTGAATGTGATCAGCTTAGCCTCATACTGATCGCGGTGTGAGTTGGCTCACGTCGGCTCGGCAGAGGTTACCGTGGGACTTGTATTCAGGTTACATACGGTACGATGACAAGCCAACACTTCGTTTTGGCCGTCGCCGGCCTTCCGCCTCAACGAAATGGCCGCAGTGTAGAGAAGGCCGCGCGCTTCGGACGCCCACAACCGACCGCCGGCCGCCAGTGGCGCCCACCGCAGGAAGCGTTTTCCGCGTCGGCCGCCACGCGTCAGTGGACCGCTCGCACGGCGCCAACGTCAGATCGGGCGAGCCCGCTGGGCGACTGTAAGCAGCCTGGCGATCTTCCGGCAACAACCACGTTTCCCAACAACGCGAATCCAACAGAACCAAGTCCCAACTTCCCAACTCACCAACTCCCAACTTTCCAACGCCATGCCGCTCGCGCCAACGCCCTCGACGCTCGTGCCGTCGCCGTCGCCGACGCTGTGGATGCTGCCGCCGGCGTCTTCCTCCTCGGCGGCGCCGTCGCTGGCGCCCGTGCCCACGCCGACCAAGCAGCACGCGAGCATCTGGCGCGTGGACTACAACGCCATGATCGAGCGCGACGCCGCGCGCGGCTGGGAGGGCCTCGGCTACGTGCTGCTGCTCAACACGGTCATGTTCGCGGTCGCGTTCTGGATCTTCATGCGCTTTGCGCGGTCCACGCGCTACAGTTTGTACCACTTCCGCACGTCGCCGACGTCGCCGCCGCCCGCGCGCTTCACGCTGCGCAAGTGGGCCAAGCTGCTCTGGCAGACGCCGATCCAGGGCACCAACGTCGAGAAGCAGCTCGGGCCCGAGGGCACGTTCTACCTCGTCTACCAGGTCTACGCGCTGCGGCTGCTGCTCGCGCTCAGCGGCTACGCGCTCGTCGTGCTCATCCCGCTCTACCTGGGCGTCGGCGCCGGCGTGCTGCCGCCCGCGGGCGAGCTGCTCTCCCACGGCAACAGCACCAACGTTGGCGCGCCAACAACAACAACAACCACTCCCCAAGCGACCAATGATACGAATCCCAACGTTGGCGCGGGGCCAACGAATGTGGCCAACACCAACGCGACCGTGCTGGAGCTCCTCGCGCTGGGGAATGCGACTAGCAAGACTCAGTCGCGCAATGGCACGGCGAGTGGTAACGAGTGGTGGTCCTTCGCGCACGCCACGATCCGCTCGCTGCCCAACGACTCGCCGTACCTCTGGGTCTCCGTGGGCACGTGCTACATCTTCACGGCCGCGTTCATGGTCTTCTTCTACCGCATCAGCTCGCTCTCCAGCATCCCCACGGCCAACGGCTCGGACGACCCGACCCACTCGACCGCGCTCCGCGCTGCGCCCACGCCCGCGACCGCCTCCTCCTCTGCATCGACGGCGTCCAGGAAGGACTCCCACTCGAACGGGAAGAAAGCCAACGGCAAGAAACCGCCGCGCACGCCCGTCAAAACGAACGGCGCGACGGCGCAGGACCCGGCACAGATCACGGAAGAAGCCAGCGCGCCGCTCATCGCAAGCACGGCCGCGCCGTCTTCACCTGCTGCCGGTAGCGACACGGACAAGAAGGAGAAGGAGAATGAGAAGGAAAAGATGCCGCACCTCACGGGCATGCAGGCGTCGCCGCTGAGTCTGCAGTCGGTGTTTGTCGACCGAGGCTTCCCGAAGCACCTCCGCGACGAACGCCTGCTCTACTTGCTCCAGGAGGTGTTCCCCGGGTACATCGACGACGTGTGCGTCGTGTACAACCTGTCGCGGTTCTACTGGTTTGAAGGCACACGGATCCGGAAGGAAGCCAAGTTTGACCGTGAGAAACTGCTGTACGAGCTGACCGAGCTCCATGGCCAGCGCCCGTCGTGGTCGCTGCGCATTCTCCCTGGCAGCATGAAGTTTCCGTACTTGCATCGTATCTTCCTCGCCTGGTTCTGCTGTCGCACGGAGCCTTTCGACGAGGCCAACATGCGCGGACAGATCCAGCAGCTAAAGCAGGCCGAAGACGACTCGCTCGAGCAAATCGTGAAGAACGTCCACGGCGCTGGCCGCGCATTCCTCATTTTCAAGAGCTCGCGACTCCGCGCTCGTTTCGTCCGACGCGTGCGCAATGCCTCGGTGGCCAGTATTCTGTCCAAATTCCCGGATGCCGACTTGCCGCGATTGAAGCGGTACGTGCGTGAGCTGGGTATCACACGTTGGCATCTGAGCGCGGCGCCCGAGCCCGACGACATCGACTGGCTCAGCGTGAGTTTCCCGATCGTGCAGCGGACGGCTGCCGTCATCATCGTCAACGTGATGATTCTGGCGCTGCTGCTCGCGTTCACCTCGCCGGTTGCTGTCACTTCGGCGATCTCGAGCAGCTCATCGTACAGCAATAACGCAGCGGACTCGATCTCGGACCTAGTCGCCCAGATCTCTGACTGGGTCGAGCACTTCTCGCCCCAAATGGCCAAGATGATGACTTCCTACATCCCGACACTCATCCTCGTCATGATCAACGCCGTGCTGCTGAACGTGCTCCAAATCGCCGGTCGTATCCAGCCTATCGCGACGGACTCGGCGAAGGAGCGCAACATCCTCCGCACATCATCGGTGTACCTGATCTTCAACACGCTCTTCGTGCCCAGCCTCGCGTTCGTCTCCATCGATGCCGTGTTCTTGTACCTGCAAACGGACGGGCAGGTGCTCGACATGCTGGGTACGCTCTTCTTGCACAACTCGGGTATCTTCTACGTCAACTACGTGCTCCAGCGATGCTTCCTGGGCACAGCCGTCAACTTGTTGCGCGTGAGCGAGTTTGCCAAGTTCTGTTGGGAGAAGCCGCGTGCGATCACGCAGCAGGAACATGTCGCGGCGATCGAGGCCTGGCCGTTCTTCACGGGTACCATGAGTGCGATCCAGATCAGTATGCTGACGGTCGTGATGACTTTCAGCACGGTCGTGCCGCTCATTTTGCCGATCGGTGCGCTGTACTTTGCGATGCAGCACGCCGTGGACAAGTACGCGCTTTTGTACGTGCGTCCTCGCATCAAGGGTCGTGGAAGCATCGCACGTACAGCCACACACGGCACGATCTTCAGCTTGCTTATGTACCAGGGCGCGATGAGCGGGTTCTTCCTCGTGCGTGGCACCAAGATGATGAGCTCAAGCGTGTTGGTGCTGCTCATGGGCACGTACATTATCAGTCTCTGGTGGTACATCCGTGACAAAGAACGTGCGTACGGACAGACCCGCAAGGGCCACCACGTCCACGGGCCGCAGTGCAAGCGCAAGAACCGAGACAAGAACGGAGGCTCCCAGCAGGACCGCGAACTCGGCAAACACGAGCAACCGTTGGCGATCACGTTGCGCCAACACTCGTCGGTGAACCCAGACGAGCACTCGGCGTTGCTCAAGATGACGACGATCGATCTGGAGGCCCAGGAAGAAACGCTAATTGAGCAAGTGCGTCGCCGCAGCGTCACTGGCGGCGCGGGAGGCGGCCAAAGTGACCTGTATCGCGCACCCGCGCTGCGCAAGTATGGAAAGAACAGCTCGGCCCTGCGCGCGGCGGTCGAGCGAGCGCGCAACTCTTACGGTACCATGGGGGGCTCTCTGAGTCAGTCCATGATCAACCTCCAGAACCGAGACAGCATCGGATTCGGGGACTTCGCGAGCAGCCGCGGTGGTAGCAGTGCCCCTCAGACGCCCATGTCGCGTATCGTGTAAGCCATGACAAAGTCTGAGAACTGTCAAGTACTGTTGTATTGTTGTGACTTGGTAGACACCCAAATAACACAAAGCGTCAGCGAAGATGCTAGCAAGAGCTCATTTTCTTCCGCCACGATTTGCAGTCATGTCGAGTGTCTCGTTCTAAAGCCCTGTGTCTTCTTCCTGCCTTACAGCACCTTCTTGTTCATGGCGCGCGCGGTCTGGTGGATCACCTGGTCGATGATGCCGATGACAGTGAACACACCGCCGATGATCGCGCAGGCGTTCGTCACGAAGTGGTAGAACGGCACGCTGCTCTGCGTGATGCGCACCGACATGGGGCTCAGATCGTAGCGGAACATGATCGACGGGAGGTCGTCGGTCTCGAGGTACTCGTTGCTGTGGGCTGTGTACTTGTAGAGGTTGATCGGCTCGTCCAGGCCCTTGACCAGGTACGAGTTGGTCACGACCTTGATGTAGTGCACATACGTGTGGTTCTTGTTGTACGCCGTGAACTCCTGGCCCTCGAGACGGTGCGTGTACAGCTGCATGCGCGCGCTCGCCGGGATGAGCGCGGCCGACGACGAGTCCAGGTGCTCACCAAACCAGAGCTCGTTCACCGAGTGGGACGCGTTCACGAGCGACGAGTCCATCGAGTACGCAGGGTTCGCCAAGTGCACATGGAAATTGCCCGGCACGCGCTTGACGTACAAGTGGCCGTAAAGACGACAGCCCTCCGGACCCGTGGCACGCGCGATCGCAACACCCTTGGCCGCGGCCTCCTTCTTGTCCTGCTCGTGGAGCTGCTTCTTGCGCACTTCCACGGCATCGCTTTCACCGTCGAAGAGTTGCTTGAACTTTGCGATGAACGCCTCGGCCGTACGGTCTCCAAAGTACATCTCCACAGGCGAGACGTCGCCGTCCTTGTAGAAGAGAATGGTCGGGTACGCACGGATGAACTGCTTCATGCACAGCCCCGGGTGCGCCTGGCAGTCCACCTGCGCGACGCGCATACGCTGACCGTAGTGGAGCGAGGGCAAGGTCTTGGCGACGCGCTGCCAGACCGGCTCGAGTCGCTGGCACCAGATGCACCAAGGCGCGTAAAAGTCGACGGCAACATAGTGGTGCTCCCGCAGGAACGGCTCGAACGTGGACTCGTCCAGCACCGTGACGACGGCGTCGCTCTCGGGCAGGTCGCCGTACGTGTCGACGTCATCCATCTGCGGCTGCGCCTGCTCGTCGCTCGCGAGGCCGACGTGGCGGCCCTTGTGGTCGATGCGGATCTTGTAGATGTTCTTGGTCATGTTGTGCTTGCGCGTGCCCGTCATGTCCGAGACGTCGACGCTCGCGAACTCGCACGGGAGGTCCGGCACCGTGATGTTAAAGTTGATCCGCATCATCTGGTCGAGCCCCTCGTCCATGACGATCTCGTGCTTGTAGTCGACCGTGAGGAA
The DNA here is from genome assembly GCA_023336295.1 of Pythium folliculosum. Lineage (NCBI taxonomy): Eukaryota > Oomycota > Peronosporomycetes > Pythiales > Pythiaceae > Pythium > Pythium folliculosum. The sequence goes on along the minus strand of JAADWV010000435.1, from coordinate 8,258 downwards.
CGCGTTGAACTCGAGCACGAAGAGCAGGAACATGATGAAGCAGCCGCCGATCGAGAGCGACACGCCCGGCAGCGTCGAGACCGTGAGGTCCTGCATGACAACAAACCATCCAGGTCAGCAAGGTGCACTTTCTAGCAAAGTTAGACAGACGCCTTGTCACCCGTAGCTACTCGTGGCGCGTCTAACCCCCCGAGCAGCTACTGACGTCTAACGTCGAAGGTCTAAAGCGGACGCACCTCGGGGATCTTCTTGTAGAAGTCCCATTTCTTGAGCACGTCCATGGCGCCCATGGTGTTCGGGAGCAGCAAAGGAAGGAGATGACGAGCGCGCTGTCCGAGTGCCGAGAGTAGCGGCGAGGTGAGGAGCGCAGGCGGCGGTTCCCTTCCTCTCGCTTCGCGATCTCGTTTAGTCCCCGCGGTTAGACTTTAGACTCGCGGCCCGAAGCTGACGCGTGGAATATCCAGTGTGGCACGACCGAGAGAGAGCAAGCGGGGGCAACAATCACTCGCCAAAACCTTTCATATCCCATTCATCTATCTTAAATGATGTCTCCTAATTTAGCAAACCTTCCATAAAGCATATTCAGGGTCTAACTATTTGGACCAATCACAGCAAACAAAATGTATCCATGTTACTGAGCAGCTCCAAAGTTAGACGTCCGCTATTGCACCTTCTGCAGCATGGTCTTGCGGAGCCGGCGTTCGTGGACGAGCGAGAGCGCGTCGCTGACCTTGGGCGGGATGTACCGGCCGAGCTCGATCTCCGGTTGGAGGTTCGAGAAGAAGCCGTTGCGCACGCGCAGCTGTCCGTTATCCAGCACGACGCCGTGCTCCAGCATGTACGGCGTGCGGATGAAGCGGCGCTGGGTCGCCGTCTCCGCCGTCTCCATCTCGAGCCCGCTGCGCACGAGGCACAGCGCGCGGATGGGAATATTGAGCAGCTGCTCGAGCGGCAGTCGCCTGTACGGCTCGTGGAGATGAGGTCGAGAAGCGTCGTGTGCGACGGGCTCTTCATCTCCGCCAGGAGCAATCGGCACTGGCACTGGCGCCGGCGCAGCCGGGCGGACGGCGCTTGCTTCCTTCGTGTTGGCCGCGTCTCGTTTTGTGAAGAACTGATCTATCCCGCTCTCGGTGAAGCTGCCGTTCAGCGCTGTTACGTGTGTTTCTTCCACCTGGACGGCGGCCTGCACTTGAACGTTTCCGTTGCCCACGACAGCTGTGCGGCGCATGGCTCGCTGTTTCAGAGCCCAGTCCCAGGCACAGAACACCAGGAAGCGCGTGATCAGCACGATCACGATTGAGAGTAACCCCCACAACGTCAGCTCTGCGAGCAGCCGGTAGATCTTCCACAATGACTCGACGGGCGTGTTCATGACATCGTCCAGCTGCGGGTTGTAGCTGTTGCCGAACGCCTTGGTGCCCGCGAACGACCGCGCGTCCGTGTAGCGCTGCCGCTCCACCGCGTACTTGGCGCCAGTAACCGCAAACAACTCTAAACGCTTGATGTACGAGACCAACGCACCGATGAGAATGACCTCGTACACCGCGACGTACGTGCGTTTTGAGATCTCGTACGCGAGCCGCTCGTTGAAGTACACAACGACGTCCCAGATCGTGTTGAACGACAGCAGCAGCAGCGTCCACAGGCGCAGACTGCTCAGGTACGCCTGGATCTTAGCCACCTGCGAGCTCGTGGACCACGTGAAGATGATCGAGTTGGGCAGGATGATGACCCAGGAGATGAGCTGCGTGGTCACCGTCAGCAGCACGATCGGGCGGCTGCGGTAGAGCGGGCACGTGAGCACCGCGCGGTAGTTCTCGACGACGCCCTTCAGCGCCGCCGGGTCGTTGTCGTGCGTCCAGTGGGCGCGCAGCAGCGGGAGGATCATGAGGCGCGAGATCTCGATGCCGCTCCAGAGGTTGTAGATCATGAGCACGATGTCAATGACGATCATGACGCAGTAGAGCCCGCCCGAGGACGAAAAGTTGGTCACGGTCTTGGGCGTGAGCTGCACCGCGCCCGTGGTCGCGTCCACTTGCGCCGGGAACTCGCTCTTGACGTTCTGTCGCAAGATGTACTTGGCGCCCATGATGTCGATCGTGTCCACCGTGAGCCAGGCCTTGTCCTGGTGGAGCTCTCGGAACGCGCTCGCGTGGATGCCCACGAGCACGCCGGCGAACACGTTGGGCGCGCCGCAGCCGTAGATGTGGGTCGTGTAGAAGCCCGCGCCCTTGAACTCGAACGCCTCGACGCACGTCGCGAGCGTTATGGGCTCGCTCTTGGCGATCACGTCCAGCAGCGCCAGCAGCTCGGCCTCGGCGTCGCTGTCCGGTAACGCGAGCTGTCTCGGCTCGATCTCCACGTCGTCAAAGCCGTAGCGGCCCGTGAAGCCCGTGACGATCGCGTCACTGCAGACGCGCGGGCGGCGGTGGCGATACAGCAGCTTGCACGCGGCCCAGGCCATCGAGTCGGCGCGCACGCTGCTGCTGAGATAGAGCTGCGGCACGCGCGTGGCGTGCGCGCCGACGCCCACGCGGCAGTTGATGCCCATGGCGCCGATGAAGAAGAACGGGCTCGCCGGCTGGAGTCGCTCGCACTGCGTGAGCAGCGAGGGCCAGCCGGAGCCGCGGTGGGCCGCCGAGACCACCTCGAGCGACGACGGCGCCGTGATGTTCATCGTGGGCACGAGCTGCTTGGTCTGCAGCACGCGCGAGGAGACGGCGTAGAACGCGAAGCTGTTGTCCGGGCCGATGTACGCTGTCTTGTAGTACAGGTCGCGCGCGTCGAGGAAGAAGTAGCCGCCGACCATGAGCAGCTCCAGCAGCAGCGGCAGCGTCGCGCGCAGGCGCCGCGCGCGCAGCGACGGCGCGCGCATCGGAGAGTGCGGGCGTTTTGGTTTGATTCCGACAGCAAGTGGCGCGAGCGCAGCGGACGTGGCCCGGGCGACTGGCAACCGTTGCCCTGCTTCTCGTCGCGTTCTTGACGTGGTGATGTAAAGATAGCCTCCCGCCGCCGCCTCGGCGTTTCGTCGCGTGCGAGTGCGTGTCGGTGGTGGATCCGTCGGGAGAGGCGCCTTGTGGACCCAGCGTTCGTTTCAGAGGAAAAAGGGGCCTCGACGCTGTCGTCGACGCCCGCCGTGTCAGCATCGGAGGCCGAAATACCGTGGTGACGGAGCTTTATGATACTAGCGGATTGGGTACCCTACCTGAATCCAGCATCCTACTTCTACTTGGTCTTGTCCGTAACGGCCGCGGCCGCGAGCGCGCTCGTGCGCTTGCGCAGCGACGCGATCTTGCGCATCGCCTCGGCCGTCTCCACGGGCATGCAGCCGTCGAACTGGATGCGCGGCTCGAGGAACTTGAAAAAGCCGTGGCGCGTGTGCATCTCGCCGCGGTCGTCCACGACCACGCCGTGCTCGAGGAAGTAGGCCGGGAGGATGTACCGCTGGAGCTTCTTGGTGGCCGTGTTGACGCGGATGGCCTCGATCTCGAACGACACGCGCACGAGGCACCGCGCGCGGATCGGGTCGTTGAGCTGCTCCTCGAGCGGCAGCCGCTCGTAGCCGCTCGCGAGCAGCTGCGCGATCTCCTCGGCCTCGGCGAGGTCGGCGTCGATCGCGCCGTCCAAGGCGGCGTCCGCGTCCGCGACGCCCGGCGCCGAGGCCGCGAGGATCTTGCTGGTCGTCGCGTACGTGGTCTTGCGGCACAGCTTGTCGTTCACGAACGGCAGCACGAACCGGTGGACGAGGAACCGCACGAGCAGCACGAGGATGCAGAAGAAGAGCGACCAGCCGATGATCTTGAAGAGCGGCTTGTACATGGTCCAGACAATGTCCACGGGCGTGTTGAGCTGGAAGTCGAGCGCCTCGTTGTACGCGTTCTGGAGCGTCAGGCGCTTGGCGAACGACGTCGTATCCTTGGTGCGCTGGAGCTCCATCGCGTACTTGGTGTTGCCGACGCCAAAGACCTCCTGGCGCATCTCGTAGGACACCGCGGCGCCGACGGCGATGATCTCGTACGTGGAGATGTACGTGCGCGACGCGACCGCGTACGCGAGCCGCTCGTTCATAATCACGATCAGGTCCCAGATCTCGTTCACGAGCATGAGCACGAGCGCCCACAGTCGGATGCAGCTCAGGTACGCCTGGATCTTGGCCCAGCGCGAGCCCGTGGACCACGTGAAGATGACCGAGTTGGGCAGCACGATGACCCACGAGAGCAGCTGCGAGGCCGCGAGCGCGAGCACGACCGGGCGGCTGCGGTACAGCGATGTGGAGAAGCCGGTCGTGTAGTCCTCCACGAGCTCGCGCATGGTCTCGTCGCGCGGCGGCTCGCCCTCGGCCGGCGCCGCGGTCTCCGGTAACTCGCCGCGGAGCGCGCGCAGGTGCGACGCGAGCACGGGCAGGATCATGAGCCGCGCAATCTCGATGCTGCTCCAGAGGTTGACCACGAGCAGTATGACGTCGATGCAGATCATGAGGTTGTAGAGCCCGCCCGAGGACGAGAAGTTGGTGATGGTCTTGGGCGCGAGCTCCACGGCGCCCGTCTGCGCGTTCAGCGTGGCCGGGAACTCGCTCTTGACGTTCTGCCGCATGATGTACTTGAAGCCCATGAGGTTGATGATGTCGACCGTGAGCCAGGCCTTGTCGCGGTGGAGGTCCGGGAACGCGCGCGCGTACGTGCCCACGAACGCGCTGTCGAGCGCGTTGGGCGCGCCGCAGCCGAAGAGGCTCGTGCGGTACAGCGCCGGGCCCTCGTACGCGAAGCCCTCGAAGCACGTGGCGCGCGTGAGCGGCTCGCTCTTGGCGATCACGCGCAGCACGCCCAGCACCTCGGCCTCACCGGCGCTGAACGGCAGCACCATCATTTCGCGCGTGACCTCGCGGTCCTGGAAGCCGTAGCGGTCCAGAAAGCCCGTGACGATGTGGTCGTGGCACACGGGCGGCTTGCGGTGGCGGTAGAGCAGCTTGCAGGCCGCCCAGGCCATCGAGTCGGCGCGCAGGCTCGCGCTCATGTACAGCCGAGGCACGACGACGACCGCGGCGGCCGCCGTGTCGTTGAACACGACGCAGTTGTGGCCCATGCCGCCGATGAAGAGCGACGCGCCCGCCGGGTAGAACGCCTCGCAGTTGGTCAGCAGCGACGGCCAGCCCGACAGCCGCGTCGTGTTGCGCAGCAGCACGTCGCTGGTAGCGACCGCGCGGTCCGCGGCCGTAAAGTTCTTGACTGAGACCGCCGGTTTGGTGTCGAACGTGCGCGCGGAGACGGCCGTGAACGAGAAGCTGTCGTAGGGTCCGATCCACGAGACCTTGTAGAAGAGATCGCGGATGTCGAGCACCGTGAGCACGACCACGAGCAGCAAGTCGAAGAGCAGCGGCAGCACGGACCGCAGGAAGCGCCGGCGGCGGCCGCGCGGCGTGGTGGTCATCACTACCTTCCCAATCCACGAGGCAGCGAGAGACGAGGGCGCGAGTGACGGAGTACAGAACGCCGGAGCGAGCGCTGGCGGAGGCGCAGAGGGAGACGTGGGAGCGAGCGAGCAAGCGCCACACCGAAGCTGCTTACCGCGACCAGTTTTAGCCGGCGGAGAGATTGTGGGTGGAGGCTGGCTCTTGCGAGGAAGGCGACCCCTGGCGTCCGCGAAACCACCCGCGTCCAAGATAGGAACGCGCCGACTCGCACGGGGGGAACGATTCCGGAGCCACGAGCAGCCTGAGTCTACGTAGACGTGGGTGCGCCGGGTGAGGCGCTTGTTGGTCGCGCTGTCGCGAGAACGCACATCAAGGCGCCGGTGCTCGCGCTCTCGCCATGGCGTTTGCTTGTGGGCCACGCGAGGTAGTCGCCTCGCACACAGGCCGGGTCGCTTGCGTACACCAGGGCTTGTGCTTCGGAATAGTCTGATCCATTTTCGTTTCAATTACGGTGGCCGTCTAGTGTGATTTCTGCCCTGGATCTCCGGCGGCAGACACGCCTGTGAGGAACACCCCGCAACGGCTTCGCGTGTGGGTGTGGGCGCTTGGCGTGCGGAAGCTTGAAGTCGTGGGCGTTGATGGCGCCACCTGGCCTGTCTATGTGCGATCAGTGGCTTGTCCTGACCCGCGATGTTCTGGCGGCTTCGCACCAGCGTGTGCTGCCGATTTGGCCGCCTCTGGACCTCGCTGGCTTGTCTTGTGGCCGCGTGCGGCCAGCCACCTTCGTCACACTTCAAAGTAGTTGACGTCCTTGACCTCGTCGTGGTGGCGGTCGCAAAAGCGGTTCGTGCGCTCGTACCCGGGGCGGTTGCAGCCGTCGAAGAGGCACCGCTTGCCGCCGCCGTGGGCCCAGCAGAGCCCGTTCGAGACCGCGACCTTGGCACAGCCGTCGTGGCCGCACTGCGTGCCGCCCCCGTGCGCCCAGCACCGGCCCTTGGCCTTGGCGCGTTTCGTGCAGCCCTCGACCTTGCACCACGTGGAGCCGCCTGCCAGAAGGAACCGAGATCAGCCGAACGGGTCAAGTCAGGGGACCGATCTCATGCATCGACGAGCTGACTCCCGTACCGTGCTTCCAGCAGAGCCCCATGTACTTGGCAGTGGACGTGCAGCCCTCGGTCGTGCACTTGCGCGCGCCCTACAAGCATTCCAACTTCAGTGAGACGATTGCTGAGGACCACAACGTCTAAACGGATACACTAAAACGCACCCCGTGGCGGCAGCAGAGCCCCTTGTGCACAATGTAGTTGTCGCAGCCGTCTACGCGGCACGTGCGCCCGCGTCGCTTCTCCTCGCGGCTCATCGTGCTGGTCGTCGCCACGCTCGCGCGCGGCGCGGGCAGCGCGTCCACCTTCTCCTCTTCCTCTTCTTCTTCCTCCTCCTCGTTCTGTTCGTCCTTGTCGCCCTTGCGGGCACCGTCCCAATCAGCTCGTTTCCAGTCGGATAACAGTGGCTCTCGCTTTGTGTCGGAGCTCGCGACGCCCCACGCAGCGTCAGCGGACTTGGCTTCCACGCGCCAGACCGGCGAGGCGAGCGGCGGGGCGGGACGCTCGTCCCCGACCCTGGACGTCACAAGATCCAGCAACGACGACGGCGACCCCCACTGCGTTTCCCGCCGCCGGGGGAGCAGCGCCGGTCGGCTGGGCGTCGCTGTCGCGTCCGAGTGGGGCGACTCAGCGTCCCAAGGCAGCGCCGAGTCATTGAGGATGAACGCCAGGCCGAGCCGCGGCGGGGCGGCCTCGACCGCCGGGGACGGCGAACTCGCGCGTGGCGTCGGAGGCCGCAAGCCCGGGGCGCGAGGCCGCACCTCACGACACGCCGCTCGCTCGCTGCCTGGGTTCCCTCCCTTGATGCTCATCGCTACGTCCGTTGACAAGTGGGTCTGTCGCTACTTCCGGTGTGTCGCGGAGGAGGAGGGGAGCGCACTGACGGACGAGTGGACCGGCAAACTCACCGGGTTTGTCAGTCCGTCCGTCTGCGAGGCCGCGCGGACGGGGGGTCCTTCTCTCCGCACGACGCAAACGACGGAAAGAGCGGATGAGAGAGGCCCGACCTTTCGGTGCTGATCACTGAGGATCGCTGGCGCGCCGTCCAGCAAGCCACGGGCTCCCTCCAGCGGGGGACTCGCCGTCCAGTCTCGTGTGCCACACGAGGCGCACATAAACCGCGATGTCACCCTTTCCGTGGCCTTCCGCGGGGAAGTGAGCCGGCGTTCACCATCCAGTTCCCCCCACAGCCGACGTTTTGAAGACAGTTCGCTCTACTAAAGTATCGCCCCAGAGTGGCTCGCGCTCCCACGCTTGCAAAGGTTGGGGTCGGCGAAGAAGTACCTGCCTGGGTGCCTAGGTGAGACCGTCAACTCCTCCACCAAAACAAGGTGTGCTGTTGTCCTGAAGCTCGAAAACACGGTGAGAGTATCGTCCTGTGAATAACGAGAGCCACAGGACCAGAGGACCTTGCCGCGCGTCCTGACGCAAGCGGTTTCGTACGGTAGAGCGCTCCCCGACACCCAGCATTGCCAGCATCGCCTTGGGCATTCCTACATAACGAACGCCAGGCCAACGGTTCTTCTTCCGCCGAACAAACCAGTGGAACCAGTCGGGCTGTTCTACACTGTACAAGTCGCCGCGGCTCGTGGGGTGGGGTTTCGGTCCGTCGTTGGAGAGTCGCTGTGGCGTGCCATCATCCGCGCACCGTCGCACAGTGGCAGCGGAAGCGAGGCGGTTAGGTCAGCCAGCCAGCCACCAAAACGCAGTGGCGTCAGTGCAGTGCACCGCACTGGCGCCAGCGC
>JAADWV010000434.1:0-29684 GCA_023336295.1 Pythium folliculosum | reverse complement strand
TACGACCGTGTTCAGTGCTGCATTGGGTGCGAACCCGGCGGAGTGTACGGTGCCGCTTGGTGGTATCCAGTACCGTGCTGACTTGCTCGACGTGGTGGCTGCCTCGTGCAAGCTGTCGCCCGTCACGCCCGGTCCGACGACGCCTGCCCCGACAACGGCCACGCCTGTGCCCACTACGCCCGTTCCTACCTCCGCGGAGCCAGTACCGACGACACCTGCTCCGACGACCCCTGAGCCGACGACTCCGGAGCCAACGAAGCCGGTGCCGACGACGCCTACGCCGACGACTCCTGAGCCAACGAAGCCAGTGCCGACGACGCCTACGCCGACGACGCCCTCGCCCACTACTCCCGGCCCTGTCGCTGGCGGCCCGTGCGGCAATGCCAGCGACGGCCCGTCCGAGTGCCTGGAGGGCCAGTACTGTCAGCCGTGGAACCCGTACTACTACCAGTGCCGCAGCATCGACGCCAAGTGTGGTGTGCAGCAAGTTGGTGTGGACTTCTACGGTGACGACATCACGAGCCTGTCGGTCCTCCTTCCTGAGCTGTGTTGTGACAAGTGTCGTGCCACTGAAGGGTGCAAGGCCTACACCTTCGTCAACTTCAATGCCGACGGACGCCCGATGTGCTACCTCAAGAAGGGCACGGGCCAGAAGCAGGTTCTTGCGGGTGCCATCTCGGCGATCGTCGAGGCTCCTGCGTGCTCGGTGGCCTCGGGCGGCCAGTGCGGTAGCGACAAGGATGGCGTCAAGTGCTGCCCGTCGGGCGAGTACTGCCAGCCGTGGAACCCGTTCTACTACCAGTGCCGTCCGGCTCCGCAGCAGTGCGCGCAGCAGGAAGTGGGCGTGGACTACAACGGCGACGACATTGAGACGGTGTTTGGTCTGCTCCCGTGGGACTGCTGCGACAAGTGTGCGGCCACCGCTGGCTGCAAGGCCTACACGTTCATCAACTACAACGCGGACGGCCGCACGACGTGCTACCTCAAGACGGGCACGGGCAAGAAGCAGGTCAAGGTGGGTGCCGTCTCGTCGACCGTGCTCAACCCGAAGCCGGCGTGCTCGACGCCCGAGTACGGATCCTGCGGCAGCAGCGCCGGCACGACGTGCTGTCCGTCGGGCTTCTACTGCCAGGCCTGGAACCCGCAGTACTACCAGTGCATGGCCAAGCCGGCCAAGTGCTCGCAGCAGTTCACGGACGTCGATTTCAACGGCAACGACCTCGGGACCATCTACGGCATCACGCCGACCGAGTGCTGCGACCGCTGCTCGGCCAAGTCGGGCTGCAAGGCCTATACGTTCGTGAACGCCAACCCGGGCCGCCCGGCTTGCTACCTCAAGAGTAGCGCCGCCGGCCGCACGACGCTCAGCGGCGCCGTCTCGGGTATCGTCAACTAAAGCACCTCCGCTCGAAGGAGAACCGCTTGACCCCTCGACACGGACACGACGACCTCGCTGTGGCGTGTACACGTGCATTTTTGCTCCTTAGTGGTCCCATACTGTAGTGTGGTGGAGATCATACCTACTACATTTGGTGAATTCAAATATGAACCACATTTGTTCGTAACAGACACGTTAGCGGTTCGTTTTCATCATCTTCGAATCATGTTGTGAGCTTCTTGCAACGGCGGATCCGTCCAAAGCGGCTGTCTCTTATTCCAAGAGCTCCGCTCCGCTCCGCGCCAGCCCGCCACCAACAAATGACGCTGCTCGGGGCCGCCGCGCTCGACGGCTCGCTGGCGAACGCGTCCGCCTCGGCGTCGCCGCTGACGCTGTCGCCGTCGGCCGCTGCCGCGAGCGACCGCGACTTCTCCTACTACGTGGCGTACGCGTGCCTCTACGCGCTGGGCGCGTGCTACCTGGCGCCGAGCGTGATCTCCTGGACGCGCATGTCGCGCAACGTCCACACCGAGGACAAGACGGCCGTGCGGCTCTTCGCGTTGCTGGGCTTGGGCGCGCTGCTGCGCGCGCTCGCGTTCTTGCTGGTCGCCGCCTGGATGCTGCTCGTGATCCGCTCGAGCGGCTCGGCGCGCGAGGCGCAGCACCTGCACCTGACGTACGTGCAGCTCGTGACGGCGTGGCAGGGACTCAGCATGGTCGCGTCGCTCGTGCTCGTCAGCGTCTTCCTGCTCATCTTCAACACGTGGGCGCGCATGATCGAGCAGGTCGACAGCAGCCGCACGTCGGCCGCGTACCGCACGAGCACGGCGGCCACGGCGTCCGTGGCGGCGCTGAGTCATCGTCGCCCGCCGCCGCCGCCGCGCGTCCTGTTCATCCGCATGGTGCTGCTCACGAACGCGTTCCAGATCAGCACGTTTGCGCTCGTGAGCGCGTTCCCAAACGACGCATTCTGCCAGAGTCTCCACTTTTTCGCGACCGTGCTGCTCACGGCGTGCTTCGCCGTGTGCGCGCTGCTGCTGCCGGCGTACGGGCAGCGCATGTGCGAGCTGCTGGGCAAGGTCGCCGAGGGCGCCGACCGGCGGCAGCGCAACATCCGCCGCATCGCCGCGATCTCGGCCGTGTTCTGCGTCATGCGTACGCTCTCGGAGCTGCTGCTCGTGGGAGCGGCGTCCGCGCACCAAGTGACGGGCACCGATAGCGGCAGTGGCGGCGGCGGCTTCCGGGTTCCGCTCAAGCATATCATGGAGGCCAATCCGATCTTCTTCTTCTCGCCGGCGGCCGACGGCAGCGAAGGCGGCGCGCGCGACAGGCTGCTGCGCTGGGTCGTGCTGCTCGAAGTCGTCGAGTTCCCCGTCGAGTGGACGCTGCTCATGACACTGCTCTGCGTGCTGCCGGCGCGCGCCGTGCTGCCGTCCATACGCGGTTACCAGCCCATCGCAGACGCCCACCAACGCGGGTTCTAACGAAGAGAGAAAGGCGCCTTGCGTACGCACGTAGACAGAGAAAGAAATGAGCGAGCAATGCGCCTTGATGAGACCGTGGCATGTTCCGTGTCACTAATACGGGAAATCTGCGACGTGTGACGAAAGATTCGTTTTTCGAAGAGATCCCTTCCACATTTTCTCCTCTTCCATTCCCAAGCCATCCAACATGACGCACAGCGCGACCTACTCCTTGCTGCTGCTTGTGGCTGTGGCACTGGCCGCCGGCGCAGCGACGCGCGCGCCGCCGGTGCTGCCGCGCCAGTTCCAGGCGGACCTCGTGGTGGTCTCGCACCTCACGGACCCGACGCGCAGCCACCCGCCGTCCGTGCGCGAGATGCGCATCCAGTACGATTTCGACGCGCAGCTTGCACTCGCGCATATCTCGAAAGGCTACGAGGCTGGCAAGACGTACGTGCGCCGGTACGACCAGCGGAGCGAGTACATGGTCAAGCACGGCACGTACGCCAAGTGCGAGCGCGCGTACCTGGGCGACACCATGCCCGTGCCGGCGATCCCGTTGGACCAGGAGTTCGTGGTGCGTACGGCTCTCCCTAGAAAGACACACAACACTGCAGTTGGCTCACACGCGTTGTAAATGGCTACATAGGGCATGGAGAGCGTGCGCGGGCGGTCGTGCGAGCACTGGGTCCACGGCGACGCGCATGTGCGTATCCACGTGTACGCCGACGAGCACTCGCGAGGTGCGTCCGCGAGTCAGCCAGCCACTCATACTCTTGCTGGATGGTTGATACTCACGACGATATGCTGGCCACTCTATCCCACAGTGCCGATCCGCCTGACCGAGGAGAACGTCGTAGACGGCGAGCCGACCATGATGATCACCTACGACCTGCTCAACGTGCGCGTCGGACCACAGGTACCACACCAAGCTGACACTGTTGCTCTGTGACGATATTTCCTTACAATGCCGATTTCACGATTGGTTTGCATGGTGTCTGTACAGCGAGTGGATGACTTTGCGATCCCGGACGGGTACGCGCACAAGAACTGCACGCGCAACGTCGGTGGCTTCCCGTACATCCACGCCTTCCACCACTATCTCCGCTTCTAGAACGTCATGAGACCCCGAGCCCTCCTCGACACCACCCTCATTCACACTCGGAAAATACCTACATTGTTTATTTCTTGTCCTGCCGCATTTCTGTATCTCTCTCTCTCTCTCGCTTTACCAACGATCACTGTCTTGCCAACGATCACTGTCTTTCGCTCATGTCTGGCGAGGCCGTAAGTCCTCTTCATCGCCAGTACTCGGGCGGGCCGTCGAGGAAACCGCGGTCGCGCGTGGCGTCATAGCGCGAACCACTCTGCTGCTGCTGCTGCCCAGCGGCCTGGGCGTCCCCAAAACCGCCATTCGCGGCAGCACCGTACCCTTGACCGTCGCTGTACGGCGCTGCTTGGTCGTCAAACTGAGAGCCGTAGCCACCAGAGCCATAGCCATACGCGTTGCTGCCGTACCCACCGTGCGCGTCCTCCGGCTCGACGCCCCTTCCTGAGTACAGCGGCTGCTGTGCCGCGGCACCTGACGATGGACGCGGCGGGTTGTAGTAGTCATGTTGCTGGTGTTGGTACGATGGCTGCTGGTGCTGCTGCTGCGCCACGACCTCTTTCATGACATCACCAGTGGAGTGGAACGCTGCATGGAGCAGCGCCTGCGTGCCGTCCTGCGGTGCGTAGCCGCCACCACCAGAGGCACTGGCGCCACTATGACGATGGCGGTGGTGTGAGTCGTCTTGGCCATCGTGGTAGCTAGCATCGCCATCCTCGCGTTCGCTATCGTGGTGGTCGTTCTGCTCGCTGTACTGAGACTCCTGCATCTGGCTGTCCTGGGCACCCTCGTCGTCGCTGTTGCCGTGGCTGTCGTGCCTGTCCTCGTTGCCGTCACCCCCATTGCCAGCGCTGTCGCCGGCGGCGGTACCATTGTCGTTGCCAGCGCTACCTCCGCTCTTCTTGTCGTCCTTGGTCGCCTTTAGCCGCTTCTTCTGCTCCTCGGCCTTCTGCGCCTTCTCCGACTCGATCTGCTTCACTTCGTCAATGTCAATCACGGAAATACGGCTTCGCTGGCGCTTGAAGCGGCCGGCGTCGGCCTTCCGGCGGATCTCCGAGCTCAGCTCGCTCATGTTCTTCTTAGGCGGCAGCGACGGCGGCTTGCCCGCCTGCGAAGACGCCATGCGCATGGGCACCGACGACGACGACGCGTTCGAGGCCGCCGCCGTGCCCTGCGACAGCGGACGCGCGAGCTGCGGGCGCTGGATCGGCGGCTTGCTCTTGTGGCTGCTGGCTGTGGCCGAGCCAGATGACGCCGACGAGGAGGCCGATGCGGCCGCGGAAGAGGACGACGCCGCCGAGGAGCTCGCGTGCGCGTGGCGGCTGCCGTTGCTGGGCGCGTCGGCCGCGATCGTAAAGTGCGCGGCCGGCTGCACGGCCAGCTCGGGCCGCACGGACGCGCTCAGATAGGCGTTCTCGTGGCAGAAAAAGTCCTCGATCACCACAGCCTTGGGCGCGTCCGCGTCCGCGCGGCCGTCCGCATTCGTCGTCTTGCGGACGGCGTCCAGCACCGCGGCGCTCGCGCGCGCGAGCTGCTCGTGGAGGAACGTGCCGCTCTCGGCGCCGCCGTCGCGGCTCATAAACAGGTACTGGTTCACGATGCCCGCGCCCACCTTGACCCACTGCCACCATATACAAAAAACCGCAATGAGTAACCAGTAGAACAAAACACACATAACCCCACATAAACGTACCTCCTCCGGGTCCTTCTCGGCGGCCGCGACGATCTCGACCACGGCGAACTTGCTGGCCTCGAAATCCGCGCGGCGCATGCTCAGGAACGCGAGCAAAAGACGCACTTTGACCGGCGTGTCCAGCTGCGGGAAGCCCGCGACCGCGTCCGCGAGCCGCTCCTTCGTGAGCAGCGGGCCCAGATCGCACGAGCTCCACTCGTGCTTGAGCTTCTGCACGAGCCACGCGTCGCTGGCGGACGCAGCGGACGCGGCTGGCGGGCTCGCGCCGCCGCCGCCGTTGCCCACGCCACCCGGCATGTTCGTTCTTCCCGGTTTTCCCCCGCGTTTGTGTGTGCGGGGAACAAGGCGGGATGCGTTCTATCCGTATCTAACGATCCAAAAACCATATATAACGCTTACCGCCCATCCCCAAGGTGGAAATTAGAAATAACCAACGTCCCATTGAGTGCGCCTCCTTCGCGTGTGTGACACCGTTCGATTGGAAGTGGATCGGAGCGAACTGACCCACACCTCCTAAAAGGGGAAAGAGACCCACCCAATCCGCCTGTCAACCTTGCGAAGATGGCGACCCGCGCCGCGCCCCCGGAAGCGGCCCCCACGGGGCCGACGACCCATCCGACGACTGCGTTGGATAGCACGAGCGACGTCGCGTCCAACGCGGCCCCCGCGGCCGCGCCACTCGCGCCACCGGCCGCGATCGACGCGTCGGCGTACGAGCCCGCCGCGCCAACGCCCAGCATCTCGGCGTACGCCAACGCCGCGGCCGTGGCCGCCAGCACGGCCGTGCTCACGCCCGCGCCCGCGTCCGCCGCCGTGGCTGCCATGGCAGCTGCGCGTGGCCGAACCGCGTCGTCCTCGTCCCCGTCCCCGTCGCAGTCACTGCCATCCACACCGTCGGCCACACCGACCGTGGCCGTGGCCACAACGCTGGCCACACCACCGCTGGTGCGGCCCGGCGGCGCCGGCCGGCTGCCCAGCGCGCGCCCGAGCAGCAAATTCGGCACGGTCAACTACTCGGTGGACGAGATGCGGCGGCTGAACGAGAAAGTGCGCGCCGTGATGCCGATCGCGAGCGAGGACTGGCTCCACGTGGCCTACCAGTTCAACTACATGCGCCCCGAGTCGATCCCGTACCGCGAAGTGGAGAGTCTGAAGCGCAAGTTCAAGAAGATGTACTGCTCGCGCGCCGCGGCCGGCAAGCTGCCCGACTACGCGCAGGAGGCCAAGGAGCTGCGCCGCCAGATCAACCAGCGCTCCGAGCGCGCGCAGATCCAGCTCGAGAGCGTCCACAGCGACTCGCAGAGCGAGGCCGACGCGCCCGAGGACGCGAGCCACAGTCTCAGCAACGCACCGTCGGCCAGCGTGGAGGCCGAGACGGCGGTGGACGCGGCGACTGCGGCGGCGGCCAGCGTCCCCGTGGGTGTGGACGCTGCGGCCGCGGCCAACGAGGCGGCCGTGGTCGGTGTGGACGACTCGCGGGACATCGCGGCGCGGCTGCGGCTCATGGAGGACGAGTACCACCGGTCCATGGCGGCCAAGCGCGGTGCTGGCAGTGTGGGTGGCGCCGTCGCTGTGGGCCTGGCGACCACGGACGCGCTGGGCGGGGGTGGCATCGGCTCTCTGTATGCGGACGGTGTGTCGGCGTTGGCATCGCCGGCCGTGGCGGCGTCCGCAGTCAGCGACGCGACGACCACGGGTATCATCAACCTGCTCAAGCACAGCATCGAGCGCAAGCGGCGCACGATCGAGGAGCAGATGCTGAGCGAGAGCGAGCGCGTGCGCAAGGAGCGCAAGAAGCGCAAGATGGAGCAGGTGCTGTACAACATCCACCGCGAGCAGACCGGGTACGGCGACGTGGTGGTGGGCGGCCAGGCGGCCAGTCGGCCAGCAGCCGTGGCCGCAGCAAGTCCAGGCGACGCGTTCCAGCACAGTCTCTTGGCCACCGCGGCGGCGGTGGCCCCGCCCGCGGCCGGTGTCGCGGTGCCCGACCACGACGCCTCGTCGTCGCTCGGCGTGATGGAGATTGTGCTCCAGTATCTGATCGTGCAGCAGCAGGAGGCCGCGCGGCGCGAGCAGCGGGAACAGGAGCGGCGGCGGATAGAGGCCGAGGAGCGCGAGCGGCGGCGGCGCCACAAGGACGCGCAACGGCGGCAGGACAAGCACGAGATGATGCTCGTGATGGCCGCGCTGCTGCAGGACAACTTCCCCGCCGAGCTGCGTCCGTACCTGGACCCGTCCGTCGTTGCGGCCCACAGCAACATGTCCGGTAGTACCAATACAAGCGTCTCGGACGCGCACGCGGCCAATGGCTCGTCGGCGGCCCCGAAGCCGGCGAAGACGCCGGACAGCCCCGTGTCGAGCGGCGTGGGCGTCGACAACGCTGTGGACGAGCACGTGTTGTCGTGATCTGATCACATTCCCCAAGAAGCCCCAACCGAATCGACATAACCACCCAGTGTAGCTGTGTTCTAATAGATCCCATGACGATGCACAAGACAGACGCTTGCAGCACGGACGGACGGTACGAAGTCGGTATGTATGGACACCATGACGCCTATGCCGCGCACTAAAAGTCCTGGTCCGAGTCCGAGTTGGTCTCCGAGCCGGACTGCTGCGAGCCCGACCGGGAGCCGCCGTCGCTGCCGTCCGAGCCCGACTCGTCGTCATTGTCGATGAGCTCGCCCGAGTCGGCGAGCGAGACCTCGTCCGAGTCGGACCCGGCGGCCTTCCCTCGCGCGGCCGCGCTGCCGCCGCCGCCGCCTCCTCCTCCTCCGGCTCGGGCCGGCGCGCGCCGCGTCTCGGCGCCGCTCTCGTCGCTGGTCTCGTCGTCCTCGTCCTCGTCTTCGTCCTCGCTGCCGCTCCCGCTGTCTGCGTCCGAGCCGCTGTCGATGTCCACGCGCTGCGCTGCCGGCTTTTTCCCGGCGACATTGCCGCCACCGCCACGGCCATTCGCCGCCGCTCCACCTTTGGCAGCTCCACCGGCCGCCGCGGCCTGCTTCTGGTTGCCGCCGCCCGCGCTGCCTTTCCGGGCGTTGCCCGCGGCCGCGGCCTGCTTGCCGTTGCTCTTGGCGGCCTTACTGCCGCCGCTGTGGTTATTGTTGTCGCCGTCGAGCAGCGAGGCGTCGATCGTGTCCTCCTGCTCGCCGCGCAGGATCGCGAGCTCATCCTCGCGGAACTTTTTCTGCATCTTCTTGAGCGTGCGGTCGTTCTCCGCGAGCATCTTCATCTCGCGCGCGTTGTGGAGGTCCAGTTCGCGCTGCAGGTAGTCCAGGTTCCGGAACCGCTCGCAGTAAATCTACACAAGTCACAGCAACACCACACTCGTAAGCGCCTCCTCCCTCGCATCCTTTCCGGCCATGGGCCGCCACGTACGGCGTACTGGCGCTCGAGCTCCTTCTCGAGCTTCTCGTACTCGTCCATGAACGCCGGGCGCACGTGCTGGAGGCTCTTGAGCCGCTTCTCGCTGCGCTCGAGGTCGGTCTGCGCCTTCTTGATCTTGGCCGCGAGCGCCTTCTCCTCGGCCTCGAGCTCGACGCACTGGCGCTCGGTGAGCTCGACGTTCTCCTGCGCGGTCGCGACGAGCTCCTTGAGGCTGCGCTCGAGGTACTTGGACTCGGGCGAGGCGTCGCTGTTGTTCGAGAGCGCGTCGAGGAAGCGCAGCGCGAGCGCGCGCTGGTCGCGCACGTCCAGCTCGGCGTCCAGCAGCTCGTAGAGCTTCGCGCCGCTCTGCGTGATGTCGGACGAGAGCTGCCGCGTGGCCTTGGGGTCTTTGACGCGCGAGCCCAGCAGGCTCTTGACCGACACGTCGTCGTCGTCGTCGGCGTCGTCCGCGGCGCCTGGCGCACCGCCGCCAGCGAGCCCCGGCACGTCGATCCGCGAGGCCTCGTACAGCACGCGCGCGAGCTTGAGCAGCTCCTTGACCGCGAAGCCGTCGGCCGCGTAGAGCTTCTTGGGGTTGAGCCGGATC
This sequence comes from Pythium folliculosum, assembly GCA_023336295.1. Lineage (NCBI taxonomy): Eukaryota > Oomycota > Peronosporomycetes > Pythiales > Pythiaceae > Pythium > Pythium folliculosum. The sequence continues at coordinate 20,075 of JAADWV010000434.1, read as the reverse complement.
CGCGCCTTGACGAGCACCTCGGTGGCCACGGACGTGAGGAACTGCACGCGGTCCTCCTCCGTGTCGATCTCCTCGGTCACGCTCGAGCTCGGGTCGTACTTCTTGACCATCCAGTAGAGCATGTCCGAGACGAGCTCGAAGTTGGGCTTGCGGAAGTTCTCCATGGACACGGGCCGCGGGTACCCGAGCGCGCGCATCATCTCCGATAGGTTGCGCAGCTCGCGGAAGCTCATCGTCACCAGTCCTCAAAGCCGGAGCGCACAAGGGAGATGGTGATAGCGAGGTGTCGATAATGTAAAGAGAGACAGGCCCTGGACAGCGCCACAGAGACCGACAGGAACAACGCAGGGAGCGTCGCTTCGACGAGCGCTGGGCATTCCGCTTGTGAGACCACGTCGTTTCAAGATCGGTGGGTGGTGTGCACCACATTATTTTCTATTCATTAGCTTGGCTTAGGTTGATTCCTGGCTTTGAGCTGATACCGTACGAGCATGGAGCCATTCCCGGACACGCCGCCCGTGTGGAGGTAGAGGATCTCGCGGGGCGTTGCGCCCGGCTGTGTGGATGCGGCGGACGTGGCAGTGCCATGGCACTCTTCACGCGCAATGGCGAGGTTGTGCGGCTCGAAGAGCGTCTGCCACGCGAACGCCGCGTAGAGCAAGTCGAACTCGATGGCCGTGGCGTGCTTCAGCTCGCTGTACATGTCCAACAACGGCCACGCGAGCCGCCCGAAGCGCGCCTTGGCGCTCGGGACGAGCAACTCAGGCTTGTGCAGTTGGTGCGCTCTCTCCGGGTGGAGCGCCGCGAGCGCGTCGAACTGTTGGCTCAGGTAGTCGCTGTCGCCGACGCAAGGCACGGCCAGCACGCGGAGCCGCGCAGGGTCCACATGCTGCGCCAGGTAGAACGCTGTGGTACCCGTGCCGCTGGGCACGACAACCGAGAAGCGCGCTCCATCGTGCGCCGCTGCTGCGCAGTACGCGTTGAGCTCGTGCGCGAGCACTTTGAGTCCGTGCTCTGCGTGCGGGAACGCTGCGCCCTGCGGGATGAGCACGGGCCTGGTCAACGCGGAGGCGCCGTGGCGCTTCAAGACGCCAGCCAGATCTTTCGAGGCCGCGAGCGCGTGGTACTCGTCGGTGGCCAGTTCACAGTGGCGCATCCCCAGCTCCTTGGCCGCCGAGAGGTTGTCGTACAGCGCAGTCGCGGCCTGAGGTGGCCTCTCAAGCGCGCGGCTGAAATAGGTGAACGGCACGCGCTTGGCGTGCGCGAGCTGCGCGATCGCGAGCATCGCGTTGCTTTGCGTGCCGCCAAAGCTCACGAGGTGCGCGTCTAAGTGAGACCAAACGTGCGGTCAGGAAACAAGCTGTTCATGATGATCCCGTCAGAGTGGTCTTAGTCTCACCTTGGTAGAACGCGGCATCCTGCTGGAGGAACCAGAAGAGCTTGCGCATCTTGTTTCCAGCCAAATGAAAGACATCGTCGCGCTTGACATGCACGCGCTGGCCGCGGAAGCGCACGCGCGTCACGGGCGACGCGCCGGTCCACCCGAGCGCCATCGAGTACCGACAGAGAATGGATGCAGAGCTCTGCAGTTCAGGACAACCTTGTTTTGATAATTCACTTTTAGACTAGTCCTATTTAGGAAATACTGTTTGTGATTATTCCAGAACCAGAGACAAGAGTGATTGTCACCCATTGGCCGTTTTTCAGGCTTTGGAGCTCTTCACATCCCAACAGAGCTCCATTCACGGAAGCAGACACCCGTAGAGAGATGCTCGCGACAGCGCTACGACGAGTGACCGCGTCCCAGGCGCGTCGCGCCGCGGCTGCCGCGCCCTCCGTGCGACGCTTTAGCTCGGAGCCGTCGGGGATCCGCCGCCCCAAGGCCATCAAGGTCAAGAAGGGCGAGGCGCGCCGCCGCGTGGAGCCCAAGCCCAAGGACGCGCCGGGCAACGCGCTCGTGGAGCAGCAAGAGGCCGCGCAGGCGCCCGCGCACTACACGCAGAACCCGTTCACGCAGGAGCCGCCGCCGACGCTAGGCGGTGCGATGAAGCAGGTGCGTATTCGAGGATTTTGATCCGTGTGGCTACTTATCACTTGGGCGCTAACTGGATTCCTTCATCAGTCGTTCCTCTGGGGCATCGGTATGGCGTTGGCATTCTCCATTGTCGGAGCTGTCTTCAGCATCATGGAGGAGGTGAATGCAGTCGACGAGGAAGGTTCGCTTTGGTTTGGCGTTCTGACGAAACGATTGATCGCGTGCTGATGTGCAACAGACGGATACGCCAGGCAAGTACGACGGTAGCGCTGTGATCCCTGGCCAACACCATGAAGAGGACGAATAAACGCACGTATGCGAGTGAATTTGTATTATCCTTTCATTCGGACAGCAATAAGGTTCTGTTCTCTATGGCCAGGAGCACTCTTAGGCGCCAGATGCGATCTCAGGCGCGAGCACTAGTGGGAAGCACCAAGACTGAATCTAGTCCCAGTCGTCGTCCGAGTCGCTGTCCGACTTGTCTTCGTACTCGACATGAATACGTCTCGCTGCCATCGCGTTGCTGATCGCCTCTGCGACAGAGCCAGCGTTGGTCAATGGGGCTGTGCGTGATGGTGGAGGAGGCGGTGGCGGTGCTGACGAAGGAGCTGGGAAACCTGCAGCTCTGCCAGCAGGAGCAAGTGGTGTATCATCTCCGTCCACTTTCTTGAGTGCCGCACCTTGTCGGATTGCAGCCAGGAGATCACCTCGCCCACCACCGAACAAGTTGGGCCGAGCAGGGAGCCCGCTTATCTTCGGTACCTCCGGCTCTGTAGGCTTCGCGCTAGCAACCGATTTGACACTGTTCCGTGATCGTGTTCTGTCTCGACGGCTACTCGCAGGCACTTGCTCAGCATCATCTTCATCAAAGTCTTTGCGTGAGGGCTTGGACTTCTTCTTTTTCTTGGGTTCAGCCTCGGGTGCAGGTTGAACAGGAACTGAGGTGGGCTTTTTCGGCGTAGGCAGTGGGTATGACACGGATTCCGCATCTGAATCGGTATCATCTGCGCCGAACAGAGCCGTTGCTCGCGATTTACCTCCGTTGGATAGTTCGATATTCGCTCCGCGAGAAGGTTTGGGTGTCCGCAACGGTGCCGAAGTCAGTTGAGCTTGTGGAGCCGATGATCCAGCTCCCAGTGCGATACGCACGAAGTCTTCGCTGATCTCGAACTCGAACTGGAATCGCTTGTTGTTTAGAATACCAGGAATGGCAACCAGTTCTTGAAAGTATTGCACGAACTCCATCGCGCGTTTTTGCATATTTTCAGGCTTGGTATTGTTGCGCGTCAAATGCTTCGAGGGGAACTTGGGAAGAGATGGCAACGTCTCACCCTTTAAGCGCTTGTGAACATCCTCGAACTCGTGGTAGCTTCGAGAAAAGCTGTGTTCGGCGTTGCCGCTGCGAAAAGCAAATGTGTACACAGCTGATGCCTTCTTCCCTTGGTTTTGAAGTACACACGACTTGTAAACCACGTCGAGGCTCTTCGGCTGGCTGTAGAAGTTTCCACGGCTTACGGACACAGGTGAAGTTGCACTTCGAGGACTTGTGTAATCGGATGGCGCAGACTGCTTGAATCCGTCACTGCGATCGTCAAATTCATCCGACACCACTGACTCGGCGTAGCGCGTGTCCGCGACTCGACTCGCTGCCTTCATTGACGGGCGGTCAGGCGTTTCGGACGCGCGACCTCGACCGTTTGCCGCGTTTGATTTTCGCATTCCAAACAAGCCAGCATCAGAATCTTCGTCGCTGCTGCTGTCATCGAACAAGCCCTTCCGTCCGCTCTTTACCGCATCTTTCTTCCGCGCAGGCGCTGAAGGTTCGTCCATGGATATTGCCTTCTGAAGGATGGCTTTACCCTCTGCACTGAGTTGACTATCGCGTTTGCGGTCTCGCTTTCGAGGAGTAGGAACTTCAATGTTACTGCTTTCATCCATCGTGTCCGCACGGTTGCGACGAATCGCAGCCAAACTAGCAGCGAAGGCGTTCGTCACCGGGGACTCATGAGTAGCACCATTCACCTTCTTCGGTCTCGATCGCGATGTAACATCTCCATCTGCAGTTGAGTCCGCAGTCGATTCAAACGAATCACGCCGGTTGCGCCGATCTTCACCACGAGAGGCCACTGCTCGACCGCCAAGAATCGCCGCTAGGCTTGCCTGAACGCTTTGTTTCTCTCGCTCGGCTCCTGAGAGATGGCGGCTGCTGTGAGATATGGAGATTCGAGACGATGATAGCTCGGACTGCCTATCAACCTCGCCATAGAAGGATCCACGTAGGCTTTGAGAGCGTGATTCTCGACGACTTCCTGGGATGGGTGGGGGTGGTGGGGGAATGAAGTCGGATCGCGAGTCGTCAAACTCAGATCGTGGTGGCGGTGGAGGAGGATGAATGCTGCCTGAGATACTTCCAGCACTGAAAGGTCCAGACGACATCCTCGAGTCTCTAGAAATATCCGAATCGCTGCCGCTACCATCGGTCGAGTCAAGCCGCCGTCGGCGGGCCGGGTTCGAGGTGCGTCGAGCCACTGCCGAGACCGAGGCCTCAATAACTAAAGCACGCACCCATAGTGTGAGACAACGTGGCACAGGATCATCCAAATGCTTCCCAACTGCATGAAGGACGACTCACATTCACCAGGGGCAGGCGCTTCGATTCGGACTTTTCCGCGCTGTTCCTGGACGATCTTGGCTTGCAGTGGTTGTACGTTATCGACCTTGCCGCCTGCAGCATCTTCGAGTCGCTGACGATAGGCAGCCTTGTTGACTCTTTTCGTCGTCGGAGCTTGACGACGTTGGAGCCGCTGACGACGTCGTTCTAGTATCCGCGCAGTGTCATCGTCCAGAGACCCGAGTCCGTCAATCCGCTCAAGAGGGGTCATGTTCTGGATCTCTTCTTCGCGCTGCTGCAGTCGCAAAATCTCATCTTCTCGCATCTTGCGTTGTTGCTGCTCACGTGCAGGAGGGACAACGTTTCGTCAGGCGCTAACACTCCTATCTCATACCACCACGGACAGATCGGATAACACGCACCTCTTTCCACAAGCGGATCTTCTCTTCTTTCTCCTCTTGCGCGCGCTTCTCCTCTTTCCGCGCCTTGCGGCGCTCCCGCCGCACTTCCTGGCCCGCCGCACTCTCTGGATCCAGCACCGCTGCACACACAAGCATCCACACACACATCGATCAGTACAACGCCACCATTTCCCCATCAAGGGCAGCTCTCCCACAACGCACCGACAAACCCGCGGCACCACTTTTCAAGGTCCAGGCGGTTGAACGCGGCGACAAACAGCCGCGGCTGCGCGTGCTTGTCCAGCTTGAGCTCGAGCCCGTAGGCCTCGCCGGCCTTGAGCAGCCCTTCGCCGTCCCAGCCGCCGAACGCGCGCAGGTAGCACGCGTCCACGCGCTGCGCCGGGTCCTTGGCGTTGGTCTCGAACATCTCCATCTTGCGGTTCATATAGAGCACGACGTAGCGCTCCACCAGCGCCGCGCGGTGGAGCACGCCCGCGGCGGCACCGGCGCCGGCGCCCTCCAGCTTGAAGCGCAGGTAGCCCTCCTGGACGATCCAGTGCGCGCCCATGGTGCCCCGCTGGATAATGCAGACTTGTCGTAGTCGGGTCTAAGTGTGGGGAGGTGACTTATAGAGAGGAACGTGCTCGCCAGTCGCCTCGCGTGTTTCTCGCTTGCTCTCTCTCTCTGTCGCTAGCGTTGCCGTCGGTCGAGGAAGCGTGTGACTTCGGTTTCTCTGTCTCTCGGGCAAACGCATGAACAACACACAACACAGTGCCACGAGAAGTACAGTTGGCTAACTGTATAGTAGCCTCTGCTTCCATGTTGTGGGGATTTCCGCACCCAAACTTCAGCTGCTCACGCCGATGACCTTCACTCCGGATACGTTCGTTGCGAAATGAGAGTGGATGAAGTTGCAGCATGAGGGGATGCCGTGCCCACCCCAGTTGAAGTTGACGTGGATAAGCAGGATCCACACGTTCATGTGGAGGAAGGTCATTTGTGCGTGTGTATTGAATATTGGTGTGAACAGCGGGAGAGCTCTAATGAAGACTACACGAAGAAGTGGGGATCCCGACGTCGCCACTGTGGGGGGTTGTGTTGAGGGGAGAGGAGGGTGGCGGTGGGAACAACGCGTGCCGACTAACGACTAACTATGGAGACTACTAACACGTGGGGAACCAACGGGGGCGCACAGAGCGAGACACGCACGGAAGGCTGCTCGCTACGGCACCAACCAGGCGGAGGCACGTTCACCGTCCACTGGGGTGGAAATCGAGCGATGACTTGAGGTCACTGTCGAAAGGCTCCAAGTTGAACAACTCGAACGACGTGTCGTTTGAGGATGGTGGGCCCATGCCGCCCATCTGCGACGACGACGCACTCCCCGATCCGCCATACATTGGACTCGGCTGCCGGCGCATTGCGTTCCCCATCGGCGCCTGCATCTTCATATAGGAAAGAACAGATGTGAGAACACGTCGTCTACCAGAAGAACTCGCGTGAAGGGCACTTACCGACTCCATGCCGTTGTAATGAGACATGGAGGAGCTTGAGGTCGGCCGGTAGGAGGAGGACATCGACATGCTCGACTTGCCGTAGGGGTCGGGCATATTGGTGTTGAAGTTCATTGACGGTGGGATTCCCATCGAGTCATTGTGGGATGGAGCTGTGTGACTTTGAATTTGCTGTGGCGAACCTTGGTGCTGCGACTGCTGCTGAGGTTGCTGCAAGTGGGTTCCACGAAAGATGCGCGCAGTGACAGACACGGGGCTTTCATTCTTCCAGCCGTCACGCTGGGAGGAGTTGTAGTCATCCATGAGACGCTTGTGCGATAGGTTCATCGGAGGATCACTGGATCGGTAACCGTGATGACCACCACCTACACGTTAAGAAGAAGACAATGAGTAACCCACAGTGTGCTCGGGTGGATTGTGACGTGAGTACGAACCTTGGTGCGCAGGAGGGTACATATTGCGAGACTCAGCACTTGAGAAACTACCCGACCCTCCTCCATACATGGCGGCCGGTTCGTTGGAAGAATACTGCTGCGGGTAGTTGCCGATCATGTTCATCAGCGACAACGAAGATGGCGCCGATGCAGCGCGGACACGCTGCGAGTTTGTCTGCATCTGCATGTAATCCATAGGCTGACCTTGGCCACCCATGGCGCCTGAATGACCGCCAAGCTCTCCGCCAGCCATAGCATAGCCACTACCGCCTGCGCCAACTGGGTAGACTAAGGAGTGATGACGGGCCGGCGGGTTCGCTGGAGAAGACGAGCGATCAAATTCATGCGCCAACTCCGAATCCGACTGATACATCAAAATGTGTTAGACCCTCACTCAACATCATAGAAAAACATAGAGTCGCCACTCACTCTCTCCGAATCGCCCACGGCAAACAACTTCTGGAACGCTGTTGGTTGGGACAGTGGTCGTTGTGACTGCGCATTGCCTCGATGTTGGGGAGGAGGTGTAGATGTTGATGGAGACGGAGCTGGCGAGGAGGTACCCGAGTTGACCGTCGCGACACGAATACTCTTGCCTTCGCGCATCGGTCCTTTCTTGCGAAGCGACTGGCGCTGCATTCTCCGCATCGTCGAGTAGTAGCGATTCTTGATGGCATTGTCCGTTCTGAATGATGCAACGCACCACAGGCGTAAGCTTCAGCTCATCGCCAGAAGGTAACATCGCTGACTATTGCATTGTTCCGTACCGTCCGGGGAGCATTTTTGAGATCTCAGCCCACTGGTTTCCGACGTTCTTGTGGCATTCAAAGATCACGTAGTCCTCCTCAGCGGTCCAGGCATCCTTGCGAACGTTCGGGTTCAGATGGTTGTGCCACCTACGTGAGAAACCATTCCCGACCACAAGTTAGGCTTCCCCGGTCGCGCCAAGAAAGGAAGCTCAATAACATGCCAGCGATACCTTTCACGACACTGCTTCCCAACGCGCCCGGGCAAGTGCATGGCAATGAGTGACCACCGCTTAGCACCGTATTGCTTGACCAATTGGATGAGCTTATCATTCTCCTCGCGTGTCCACGGACGTTTGCAGTTCGAATCGCTCTTGCGGCGGCCCTTCCCGCCGCCGCCATCTTCGTCCTCGTCATCTTCTTCCGTGAACTGGTCGTCACGATCGCCGAGTGGGAACTTGCCGCTACCGGTACTCCCCGTGCTCGACGGATGACGCATGTAGTTCATCTACAGAAAGAGAGCCGAGTGGCTTGGCGTCAGTCGCGTTATTCTTTCCATGGGTCAATTTGAATATTCTCACCTCGCCGTGGTGGCCATGCGGAGTCATGAGATCCATGTCCGAGTTGCCGACCATGTGGCCCACAGGTAGCGGCCCGCGCATGCCGTGCACGTCCACTTCGCTCTCCTCCAGCGCCAGCATTTCGAGCTTGCGACTCATCACGTTTTCTTTTGTCCGGTTTCCCCGATCTCGGTGGTTCCAGCCCCCCGTGAGACGAGAATCGAACGGCGTGTTGCCCGCGCCCGTCCGAGTGTGTCTGTGTGTGCGAGAGCGTCGCGCGCCGTGTCGCTGGCCCGCTAATCTGCGGTCACGCGGTTGTTTGGTGCGACCGTGTTTTCCGTCGATGCGCGATGAATGCCGTTTCCCGACTGTTTCCTCGTCGACGGTGCGGAACGCTCGCTCGCTCGCTCACGCTGTCGCCCGCCCCCTCCTGAAACCCGCCGGGTCGGTTCCTTTCCACTAGCGCGACCCGTCACGCCCGCTCTGGAGATACGATGAAGAGGCGCCGTGCGTTTCCTCGCTCTCTCGCCGGCTGATGCGGCCGTCGCTGATACGGCGCGAGTTGCGTTGTTGCCACGCGAAAATGACGGGACGCGGAAGGATCCACGCCTCGGACAGCAGCTCTATGAGATCGGCGGCGCTGGCGACGGGAAGACGATGCGCATGCACCGGAGAGCGATCCCTTGCCGGCGCGGGTTTCCACGTTTGCCGATTGCTCGGTATTCTCGTTCTTTCGCCCCCTTCCCTCACACACGCATACCGACCCACCCGCTGGGCACGCCCGCGGGGGCCACCGCGGCCACATGCGAACGTTTCGAATTTTGGGAAGGAATCGGTCATTTATTGCCCCCTATTCTTTCTTTTTTCCGTAAACTATATCGTGTGCTGGAGCGAGCGTTTCGCAGTGTGTGCAGGTTCGACTCAAGCGGTTATTTTTCGTGGTTGGGCTCGGAAAATCGGAATGGCGCAACTGAATCCGGCCAAAAATACACATCCCACTGGCCAGGAGTTCAAGTGGCGCACCCATCCTTTGCGGAGGCTTCGATGTCTCTATCTGAGTACACATAGACGAGTCTCGCTTGGCGAGAGACGACACAGTCGAAAGAATCAAACTGGAGGAAACGCCCTTGTTGAGTAAAATGAGCGATCACAATTTTCCCTCGGCACCTTTCTGAAATCGGAAGAGCCGTTATTAGAGAGCTTCAACGTCCATGAGAACTGATCTTGTTGATATGACTGCATGGTGTCGTGTTTGACGGAATGCTGCGTGACGCTGGCGCTGGGAGCCCTCGGGCAATCGTCCATTCCACGGGCTGTCCTCTCCTTCACTAATGACGGGGTTTCTACAACACCAATTACAGTACCGGTACCAAGCAACTCCAACAAAACTGTGCGAAAACTTCCGCGGTTCGTAATGTATGTGCCGCTTGGCAACGACCAGCCATGATGTCTCCGTTTCAGTTTCCTCGTTTTTCGTCTCCACATGTCCAAGAGAGTGGAGTTGTGGTTTGGATTGTTTCTCCATGCTCTGCTGTTGGGAACCGAGAGGCATGGCCGCTTCGCTGCTGCACCGCCAGCCTGCACGGAATCCAGACACTCCGCTCTGGCAGTGCACAACAGTGATATCCCACGAACCATTTCTTTCGTGAGGAAAACGGGTGACCCATAGTTTGTTTTCTTACCGTGTTACTCGCCGCTGCAGCTCCTGCGCTGGATCCGTCTTGCGTCCAGCGGCCGTGTCGGCCGTTTCTTCCTGAAGGGGAGCCCCCGTCAAGTCGCGATCTCATCCATCCTGGCGCCAAGTGAGCGGAACGACGCGGCCAACGGCCGACGAGAGCCCCTCATGAGTGCGAGCCCGTTGTTTGTAAATGGAAAAAGAGCACCGCTTGACAGCGCCATGGCATGTATAAGATGGGCTCCTCCTCTTCCTCTTTCTCTGCTTGCCCATCTGTGCCAGTATAAACCGATAGACGCATCATGCGTTGGGGAGATGCAGGGGAAAGAACGTGAACTAAATCAATAAATGTGCTGCCCTGGAAAACTCGCACTGCAAACACGGACAGCGTGTTCTCAGTTGCTGGCAACGCCTTCTCGATCATGCAGCACACTCTTGTGCTCTCGCCGAAGAGGGTTCCAGACGACCAGTCCAGGCTTTGCATCCATCCCCACAGCGTTGCAACTCCGAAGTCTCCCCCCGTATGCTAATCTACTGACTTAGTATTCCTCATCTGTGATGCGATACGTACAGTACGAGAACCTCTATTATCACATACCAAACCTCTACAATGTACACTGAAACTTTTGGCGCGAACGCCCTGCGGCGCCAAACCGTTCGCGCGCCACCTCAACAGACAGCACATCAAACGAACAAGATGGCGCGCACGCTGAGCCTCGTGGTGGCCGCGGCCGAGGAGACCTGGGGCATTGGCTTCAAGCAGACGATCCCGTGGCGCCTGCCCACGGACATGAAGCACTTCCGCGAGCTCACGGCCTCGGCGAAGGATGCGCCGCGCCAGCACGCCGTGATCATGGGCCGCAAGACCTGGGAGTCGCTGCCGGCCAAGTTCCGCCCGCTGCCGCACCGCCACAACGTCGTGCTCACGCGCAACGCCACGTTCCGCGAGAGCGCCGCCGTGCCGGCCGACGTGGTGGTCGCCTCGAGCCTAAACGACGCACTCGCCGCGCTCGAGGCTAAGGGCGACGTGGTCGACCAGGTCTTTGTGATCGGCGGCGGCGCCGTGTACGAGGAGGCGCTGTCGCACGAGGCGTGCACGACTGTCCACCTCACGGTCGTCAAGGGCGTGTTCGAGTGCGACGCGTTCTTCCCGTCCAACGTGTACGAGCGCGGCTTCAGCGTCGCGACCAAGTCCGAGGAGATGGAGGAGAACGACGTCAAGTTCCAGTTCCTCGAACTGCGCCGCGAGCGTGTGGAGCCCAAGGCGACGCCGACGCCCGCGGCCCTTCTGGACGCCACGACGCCCCACGAAGAGTACCAGTACTTGGATCTGATCCGCAAGATCATGACCGAGGGCGTGAAGAAGGGCGACCGCACGGGCACGGGCACGGTCTCACTCTTTGGCGCGCAGATGCGGTTCAACCTGCGCAACGGCGTGTTCCCGCTGCTCACGACCAAACGGGTGTTCTGGCGCGGCGTGGCCGAGGAGTTGCTCTGGTTCGTGAGCGGCGACACACGCGCGCAGACGCTCCAGGACAAGGACATCCACATCTGGGACGGCAACGGATCCAAGGCGTACCTCGAGAGCGTCGGGCTGGGCCACCGCGCCGAGGGCGACCTGGGCCCGGTGTACGGCTTCCAGTGGCGCCACTTTGGCGCCAAGTACGTCGACATGCATACGGACTACACGGGCCAGGGCGTGGACCAGCTCGCCGAGGTCATCCACAAGCTCAAGACCAGTCCGAACGACCGTCGTATCATCATGTCGGCGTGGAACCCGGCCGACCTCAAGGAGATGGCGCTGCCGCCGTGTCACATGTTCTGCCAGTTCTACGTCGCGAACGGCGAGCTCTCGTGTCAGATGTACCAGCGCTCGGCCGACATGGGGCTCGGCGTGCCCTTCAACATCGCGAGCTACGCACTACTCACGCGCATGATCGCGCAGGTCACGGGCCTCCAGCCCGGCGAGTTCATTCACGTGATCGGCGACGCGCACATTTACCTGGACCACCTGGAGCCGCTCAAGGTTCAGCTTGGCCGCACCCCACGCCCCTTCCCGACGCTGTCGGTCAATCCGGAGAAGACCGAGAGCATCGACGGCTTTGTGTTTGAGGACTTCGAGGTCGTGGGCTACAAGCCGCACGGCGCCATCAAGATGGCCATGTCTGTGTAGATAGAATGAGTAATGGCGCTCGACCCGCCAGCGATCCAAACAAACTAAAAAAAAGAGCAATCCAAGCATTGAAACTTTATACAAGGCGCCGCCATGAGCACTAATAAGTTAGAGATTCCCCACATCCAGCACAGGAGCACCGAGGTCGATCAGTGGGCCGTGGCGGCCGCTGGCTGCTGCTGCTGCGGACGGAGCTGCTGCAGCGACGACGTGATGCTCATGCCCATGGGCGGCAGCGAGATGGTCACAGACGCCGACCGCATCTTCTTGCGCACGGTCGTGCCCATTTTCTTGAGCGACGGCGCGCGGCTGAAGAACGACCGCCGCCCGCTGCTGCTCGCGGTGTGGGTCGGCGTCGTGTCGCCCGCCGAGGCCGCCACCGCCGACGTCGTGGCTGCTGCGGTCGCGGCGACGGTGCGCGCGCGCTCGACAGCGCTCTCGAGCGTGCGGCGCTGGTCCTCGAAGAACGCCTCGACCTCGCGGTCGTCCTGGAGCGACTGGCGGTGCTCGGGCTCGCCCCAGTACGAGCGCTGCCACGAGTGGATGGCGTTGCCCCAGGACTTGCGCTCCGCCCACGACGGCGCGCTCAGCAGCAGCTGCGACGGCTTGCCGTACACGATCTGGCGGCCGTCGACGATCTTGGAGTGGTGCACGACCACGCAAAAGCCGAACGGGCAGTGGCGCGCCTCGTGGTCCGGCACGCCCCGGATCTTGAGCTTGGACTTGGTGAGCTGCACGTCGCGCACGAGCACGCCGCAGTCGCGCTTGGAGTAGAACTGCAGCCGGCCCTCGCCCAGCACGCAGTAGTAGACCTGGCTCGCGCGGCGTCCGCCCTCGGCCACGCCCTCGTGATACACCAAGTAGCCTTCCTTGGCCATTTGAGACGCTTTTCCTTCGTTTTTTTTTCTCGGCTTCTACCGGGTCGATTTGGAAGCGATAAACGGCGATTCCGGCGCGTTTAACGAGACGATGCGCGAGGACGTGGGCGGCGTAGCGTGCGGGGGCGTCGTGGGGAACGTGGAAATGGAGCTGCTCGTACAGGGAGCTTCTGCGTCGCGCCGACCGTGGCCCCCGTTTAGGTCCGTGGAGGAAAGATGACTTGGGTCTGATTCAAACGACGAAAAAGCGTGAGTGCTCTGATGGGGTCTAACTGCCCTCTCTCTCGCCGCCCACGAGACGTGATGGCTTCGACCCCCAAACCCTGATTTGAAAAAAACGAACCAAAAGTGCAAGAAACAGGGTGATTTGGAGGGATATGATTGGTTGAAATAAAGAAAGATCTGAGTCCAGTGGGTGGGTGGGTCCTTCGTGGGTCCTTAACAGGTTTGAAACAATGGGTTCCTAACAGAGTGAACCCAGCGGCGGACTCAACGACATGGGTACACATTCGGACTAGGTGCATCAGGTGGCCGCGGTCTCGTATGTGACGGCTTCTTCCTCCGCGAGCAGCGTCTCCGAATCGCCGCTTTCGCCTGCATCTTCGCCTTCGTCGCTGCTGTCCATGCGCAGCAACATGCTGCCTCGCTTGGCCGTCGCTGGGATCTTGGTGTGGTCGTCACTCATAGCTGGGCCGTCGCTTTCGTCATCGTCGCCATCGTCGTCATCGCCGAGATCTTCTTCCTCGCGCTCTTCCTGACGCTGCAGCTTGAACATGCTAAACATTTGCGTTTCCTGGAACCGGCGGATATACTCCTGCACTGCCTCCGAGCAGCGGCGTGTCCACACGGGGTCGGACGAGGAACCTCCCGCTTGACGTCTTGGGGATGCACTGTACATTGGGCTCGACACGTCCAGTGTGGTCGCCTCGCCGGTCGCGAGTGCGCAAATCGATTCCATGTGGCGATGGATGCGCGTACAGATCGTGTCGCAGGCTTGGATTTGCTCGATACTGGGAAAGTCGGGACTGAGGTGTCGCTCGAATACCAGACTCGACAGGTGCTGGAGCTCGTGGACCAGCGCATCACAGCCAGGCAATTTCAACTCGTGGTACAGCATGAGGTCCTCTTCGTGCATGCACAGGTTGTTCTGGTCCATGTTCATCTCAATCACGCCGTTCATGGGCTTTGTCAGCGTCGAAAAATTGGGAATAGAGGCAGAGTTGATCGAAACACGGCCTGCAATTAACGGCACGGGCGCCTCTAGGAGCTCATCAAGGCGAGGTGGCAGTAGTGTGATCACTGGCCCCGCCCACTGCAGTGGCTCGAGTAGCGTTGTGAGTGCGAGCACACACGAGCTCACGATATTGGCGTGGTCACTGACCACGAGCACCTTCCGTTCACAACACAGACAACCGAGCAGGAAGAGGACTTGGTCGACAGAGAGTTGGGCAAACAGCATCGGCGCAGCGTACTCAAGCACGAGCATGCGGCGTTCAGCAGTCACGCTCTCGCTGTGCGGGCGATGAAATGATAGTGCGGTGTACTGTGGAGCGAGCACGAGCCGTGTCCACCCTCCCATCGCTGGTACCCGCATCTCCTTCATTCGATTCATGACGCCATCGAAATGGTCCACAAAGTCTTTGATCGTCAACGGTGTTGGAGGCGCCTTCTTCTCTTTGAGTGCGATCGCGAAATCTTGCACGTACTCCTTTCGACGGCTCTCCCAGATGCTAGCAATTCCGAAGACGACTTTGAAAAAGAGGCTGAAAAACGGGTAGTTGCTCAGAATGCTGATGCAGCCGTGAGCAGGTAATTTCTCGCCATCCGCGTCAACATTCTCGGGTCCGGTACCCGATTCGTCGTCTGGGAAGAGTGGCAAATGCACACACACGGCATATGTGATCTCCGTCGGATTCTTCACATTGGCGATCGTCAGCACGAAGGTTGAGTCTGGGCTTCGGTACGTGCGGTGACGTTCCTGTAATGTGCGCCGTAAATTCGCAACGGAGAAATCACTCAGCGGAGGAAGCTTCTCGCCGTACGGGAAGCAAAGCTCCAATAGGCCCTCCAGTTCCGCAACTCCGCCTTTTCCCGGTGGTGGGGAGACAGCGAGCATCCTCGGCTTGGTCGGGTCGAATTTGACGACTGGCAGAGCGGGAACTACCTTCTTGGGTGGCTCTGGAAGTTCGGGTTTCACGGTTGCAGATGCTTGTGGGCTTGATGGGGTTTCAGTACTGCCAGCCCGGAAGCGAGGAGGTACGATATTTGACAGCCAGCCCGCTTTCTTCATCGGGGACCCGGGCGGCGGCATCTTGGCTGCTTCAGCTACCTTTGACGAAGTTGGATCGGGAGAGACAAAATCTTGGAGTGTTAACGCCGGCGGTGGAGCTGGCCCTGCAGACGCCGATACATCCGGGTTCTTGCCGTTTATAGTGGTTGCGATACTCGCCTTCCTTGAAATGGTGCTGTCTCCTTTAGGCCCACCGCCATCTTGGAGCGATTTGGAGCGTCGGAAATCATTGTTCTTGAAAAATGCGGTGAACGCATTCTTCTTGGGACGAGCCATCGGACCGGTTAGCACAATCGCGTACTTAAAGAGATCGCCCAGCGACTTGTCTTCAATTCCGTGCAGCATATTAGCGTTGTTGTTGGCAGCCTCCTGATCTTGGTTGTTCGAAGCATGCGAATGTTTGGGCGCCTTACCTTCCAGCAATTGCGGTAAATTGGGGGCTGGGGGGTTGACCTCCTTGGGCGCTTGGACTACCTTTACAGGTAGTTTCGACTCGGGTGACTCGGGCATAGCGATTGCTACAGCCAACATTCGCGAGTTTCGACGCGCAGCCTCGATGACATTTGTGGGCGGCGTCAAATCCTCCAAGACATCTCGCAGGCATTGGATCTGACCAGACTGCCGGCGCACGAGAATGCTGTGGCTGCGTCGGAGAGGATTCGCAAGGTCGCAAGCCTCGATGCTTTTCCGTGCAGTGACTTTTGCAGCGCTACCGTCAGCCTCGGCATCAATGGTGTGTTTCGCCAGCAGCTGACGCAATCTGGCAACCTCCAGCTCCAGCTTCACACACTTTTCGCAACGCGCCAACGCCATGGCGTCCACAGTCTGCGAGCGACTGAGCTTCTCGACCTGCTGACGAAGTAGTTCAACGGCCGCTCGTTCCAGCTCCAGGTTTTGCTTTTGCTCCTGTTCAGATCCAAAAGCGTGAAAAGTGGGTCGGGCACTATCAACAATAGCCTCGCGGCATACGTACACGAAGCCGACGGCCGAGCTCTTGGTTGACCTGCACAAGTACGAGGCAAGCGAGCTGACGTGAGAAGCTCCGTCTGATAAGTGACTGACTGTCGATGGCAAGCACCTTTGTTTCGGCCAGGAATTTCAGCTTCCATTCTTCGGCGTTTTTTGGGGTCTCTTTGCGTGAATGTTCCTGCATGGGCTGGGAGACCAACACCTATCTGCTGCTGGCGACTGCGACAACCGAAGTACGCCTTGAGCGCCGCGTCTGTTTGATCTATTGAGACACACGCGGCAGCACTGCGTCACCGTTTCCCATCAGCGGTTTCTTTGCGAATGGACGCGCACGTGCGAGTCGGTTCACTTCAACTCCGCGCGACCTCTGGATACCTGCCTGGTCGCGCGAACCGAAGTAATCCAACCTGCCAACACCAGACCGATGATGTGACGGCTCACATGACAATCGAATCAAAATGTAAGACTGAATTTGAGGTCAATACCACTCGGGGGCTGCATGACCCAGCGGATCACCTCGTCCTGGAGAGAGGAACGACGCATCCGAGCTATCGGTTGATAGTCGCCGCTGCAGCCCGTCAAAAGTGGCAGCCTGCAACACGGCCGACTCGCACGCGATCTGATTGCCTCGGCTATCGAACAACGACGCTGAATCCAAGTCCGAGTCCACTGGCCCATCGCTGTGAGGTGGCCATCGCAAGCGTGGGCAGGTTCTTGAGTCTAATCTGTCCACACGCCGCCTGGGAATAGCGACGAACTTCGCAGCCGTGCGGTAACAAACGGATGCAGTCGTGCCGGCAACAAGCAGATACCCTATGAACATCGAACGTGTGAATCAGCTCGCGCCACACCACTGCCATGCATTGAGCGTCCGTCCAGTGTACCTTCAGGGAAGGAGAAGTTGTAATAGATACCTCGATCAGTAGCATGCTCGATCCGCAGCTTGCACCCGGATAAGTCGATGTCAGCAAGCCTGCACATACCACGGAACAAGGCATCGCGCGCCATGTTAGCGATGTAGTCACCTCTTAGGCCACGAAGTGTGCTCAACGGGGCGCACCCTGCGTTCTTGATCATGATGCTGTCGCTCTCCAGATCAGTGAAGACGAACAAGTTGTCCGAGTGCGCCCAGCACAGCGGCTCGCGTGGAATCGCGTCCAGCAAGCGCGGCACGGGCTTCTTCAAGATGACAAACGCCAGCAACGTGCAAAACACTACGCAGACGGCGATGAGCATCGCCACCAGGTCTTGCACATGGACGTAGCCGGGCGTCGGCGGTAATGCCGATCGTGCAGGTAGGATCGCCGCTGTGTCGATCTGTCGTAAGATACCAAACACTCAGTTAGCGTCCCGTTGTAGAATATGGTCTGTGTCAGCATGCACTGACCTTGTCGATGAGCGCCGCGCGTGGCAATGTGCACGCCTACAAACAAGTCATAAAACCGTCAATAACACTCAGGCACCAGCCATTCCTGTGCTTCAGTGACTCGTGCCTCGCGCCTACCTGGCCGCCTGTGCACTGGGCTCGATCGCCTCCTTCAGCAACTGCCGTGGCAGCGCCCAACGCCCAAAACAAGACCGCTTTCCTTGCCATGCTGCCCATGGTGTGTACGATCGCTCGCTTCAACATGAACCTTCCCGGCGTCGCCCAGAGACCGTGGGACCCGCAATCGAAAGCTCCTATCGCCGCGGTTCGTCTCCACGCCTCTGCTGCGCCTCGATCTACCCAGATTTGCTCAGCGCGCGCAAGAGAGAGAGCTCCACGCCGAGGTTTCCCCTTCCTGCCTTCTTGTGGGTTTCTCGTGGCCAACCGACTTCAACACCAAGGGCGGAAAGAAGTGGGGCACAAAAATTCAGAAACCGCGAAACGCATTCTGGGAATAAAGAGCAGACCCACATGACCGTGTGGGACACACTGTGGAACAGTGTCGAAACGTGTAGCCATGTTGGGGTTACACCAAAGGTATCGTGCCTTTTGTACCCTGCTCTGGACAGTTTGCGCTTACCGAAGCTCGACGCCGAGCTCGTCGACCATCTTGGCGCGCACTTGCACCTGTCCACAAGCCGCAATATCAATTATAAGTTCGAATAGGTTCCGCGGAGTTCTCTAGCCAACGCACCTGCAGCTCGTCGACTTCCTCGTTCGTGAGGTTACGGTCCATGTGGCGGTACATGATGCGGTAGCACTTGCTCTCGCGCTGAGTCTTGGGGTGGCGGAACTCGTCGACGAGTGCAACCTGCTCGACCATGTCACCGGCAATGTCCCGCACGACCTCGCACAGGTTGTTCTCATGGAAATCGTCGCCGTGCCAGAAACTCACGTCCTTGTAGCACACCGGGAACTTGCTGTACGGCTTGAACTTGGTGATCTGGCCGTCCTGGAACTGCGAGATAAAGCGCTCGTCCGTGGACCAGAAGAGGCGGATGTCCGGGATGTCGAAGAGCACCATCGCCAATCGCTCAAGACCGAGGCCAAACGCCCAACCGACCTCCTCGCCGATGCCAGCGCCACGCACGATCTCCTGCTGCAGCACGCCACAGCCAAGCACCTCGAGCCAATCGTTCTACAGCAGCATATCCGAACACGTTAGCCAGACGAATTGCAGCGTGCATATGAGACCCTTGACTCACGTTGAAGAAGATTTCGAGCTCGAGCGAAGGTTCGGTGAACGGGAAGTACGCCTCGACCCAGCGCATCTCCACGTCACCGAAGAGCTCGGCGACCATACCCTCGAGCGCCTTCTTCAGCTCTTCCTTGACAATCTCCACCTTCTCCTCGCGCGGCATGGACGGATCCAACTATACATGCACCGTTGTTAGATTGCGACCATCGCTGGCATATATACATAAGCCTTACCTCCGAGAAGATGCGCACGCCCTCCATCTGATGGAACACCGGGTAGTGGCTCGCATCGATCTCATCGCGACGGTACACATCGCCAGTCACAAGGAACGCCTTCACGCCCTTCTTCATCATTTGGACTTCGTGCGCACTCGTGTGGGTGCGCAGCACGGTGTCCGGGTTCACGTAGTACGTGTCGGTGACGCGACGGCTCACGTGGTCCTTAGCCACCAGCATCGAATCGAAGCAGTCGTACGTCGAAACCAAAGGGCTCAGATCATCCACGATCGTGAACTTCGGATGACTAGTGGTAAGGAAATCCAACGTCAGTTGCCGCGTACGTACAGAGAATGCAACGGATGTCTTCTCTCCTACCCCTTGGTCGTGTGGAGGCTCGCAAAGTATCCTTCGATCTTGGTCTTAATAATGTTGAGCGGGTGGTTCTTCTGCTTGTGCAGGTTGATGCCAATCTTGGACGCGATCGACTCGCTCACGTTGCAGTACGAGTCCTTGTTCTTCATCCACTCGAGCTCTGCGCAGCGTCACATCGTGCGTCCATCAATATTGAATCCTCAACAGGGCTCCATCAAGCGGTGCGCACCAGATCCCGTCGTCGACAGAACGCGCGCGTGCGGCGTACGCGGCGCCAGCGCATTGGTGCTGCGCGTGTACGGACGCGCCGCGCGCGAGAGGTTCCGCAGCAGACCGCTCATGATGGAAGCGTATCAAACAGCGCCAAGCGAATATCCCACGCAAGTTGCTGTCCGCACAAACGACAGCCAGCAGCTCCAAACCCATAGAGCCTGAGGCTGTGTTCGATCTCGAGATAAATCGTTTTATCTAGGGAGTTAAATCGATTTATGTCATTTTCCACGATCGAACACGAAGCCAATATAAATCGATTTATGGCACATAAATCGCTTTATCGTAGATTAGCTGTATCGACG
>JAADWV010000433.1:0-29690 GCA_023336295.1 Pythium folliculosum | reverse complement strand
TTGACCGTGTCCAGCACGCCGCGGTACTTTTCGTCAAAGTTGGCGCCGAAGCTCGAGATGAACATCTTGTGCTCGGCGTCCCACACGGGCTGGTCGCCCTGGACGCGCGCCTTGATGGACGTCACGGGCGTGAACTTCCAGTCCGCGGCGTCGTCGCCGCTCGGGCAGCCGACACCGGGGCCAGCGTGGGCCGTCGCGGCCGTGAGCGCGGCCGCCAGGAGCGTCGTCTTGGTCATCGAGAGCACCATCTTGGATTAGATGTGAGCTGGTCGGTTGTGGACGGACTGGATGGAGACTCTGGACCGGGTTCCGGATTATCCGGAGCTGGGCGAGTTGGGAAATGATCGCTTCTGGACGTTTAGACGTACTCGCGCCCACCGGACCAGGGAGCTTTTCCTCTCCGGATGGCGGGTGCGAGCCAGCCCTCGGACCCACGTCATGCACACGTGGGGGGATGGGATGCGCCCATGACAGATGGTACAGTATCCCCGCAACCGAGCGCGGTCCACGCCTCGCAGTGAGTTGGGTGCGAACCGCGAGGCTCGCGGTCCGCACCCAACTCACTCTCATCTGTCCAGCACTCTGGAAATGGCGGGGCTGACTCTCTCTCTCGCTGTTCCGGAGCCGAAACTCCATAGGCGTCCAGAGACCGGACCAGCCATCATGTGGCTACATACGACCCGAGATCCAGGGCCAAAATTGGCTGCGACAGCGCAGGGAAAATCACGGGAGATGTGGGGTAAGCGGGAGAAACACTGCGGCCACCACGCGACAGGCCTGGGCTCACACTTCAAAGGGAATCCAGTGCGGTGGCTTCGGTGGTGGTGGCTCAGAGGGACTGAGCGTGGCAGGAATGCCAACACTGGAAAACTTGAAGCGGGGCAATTTTTGGGTTGGCCGGATCGCCTGATTTGCACCATGGCGATCCAGATTTGCCAGAGGTCACATCGGCGAGGAGTGACCAACGCTTTGGTTTCCCGAGACGGCCCACGGCGCCCGTGATCCGGAGTTTGGACGCTGGATGCGGACCGCATCATCGATGGTTGATGTCGCACGTGGGAGCAGTAAGACTGGTGTACTGAGTCACAAACCTCGCAATTTGTCCCTCCTTGCAGTCTCGGAACCCAGCATCCAGAGTACAGTGTAGAAACGGCAAGCCGTGTGAGCACAGAGGATGTATCGCCAACGGACAGTGCCCGCCGCACGACTTGCGGGTGGCTCCCACCAGACATGGAAAAAATACGTGCGATGAGAGCTCGGCGCCCTTTCGACGCAGGGCTCTGGACTCCAGTCCAGAACAGATCAGGAAAGGATTCAGTCGAGCCCTGAGTCAGTGCGATGAGTACAGTACTGCTCGAAGGCGTTGGATCGCATTGTCAAATCGAAGAGACGCCGCCTTGCGCCATGCCCATCCCGTCGCGCATCCCCATCACGCCAGGGTGGGCATGACATGTGACAGTGACACACTGCCCTATCGGTATCGTTTTCCGGAGGACCTGTCTCCGCCGGAGACTTAAATTGTTGAAATTGATCCAGAGACCGCTTGGGACTTCCGGAGACTCTCCGGAAGTCCCAAGCGGTCTCTGGATCAATTTTGGACTTTCGGAGACTCTCCGGAAGTCCCAAGCGGTCTCTGGATCAATTTCAACAGGCTGATGTTCTAACATCATAACTTACGAACACATTCGTAACTTACATTCATCCACGAAAGATTACGCTGTCCTTCTTCTTCTCGCGCTGAAACTTGTCAAGACCGCAAACAACAACAGATATGGAGGACACCGAGTGTGCGCGCGCGGCGGCCGCGCCGGACGGCGACGCCATGCTGCAGGCCGTGCTCTCGTTCCTGGACGCACACGACGCGGCGGACGCGTTCGGCGAGACTAGCAGCGAGTCCGTGGCGTCGCCCTCGCAGTCCTTCGCCTCTTGTTCGGACGGCGGCGCGTCCCCGAAATCCACCTCCAGCGACGCACCGGAATCTCTCACGAAGAAGGCCCGCCGCAAACTCAGCACGACCAGTGCCGGTTCTAGCGAACCGCCGCGCGCCGCTGTGCGCAGCGACAAGCGGCAGCGCGAGGAAATGATCGCGCTGCGCGAGGAATCGCTGGCGCTGCAGGATCGGCTCGAGGAGCTCAAGGGCCAGTTAATGCACGGCATGCATTCGGACGACCACCCGAATAAGAAGCGCGCGGTGGGGGGAGATGAAGCAAGTGAAAGCAAGGAAGCGCTGCGTCGCCTGCGCGCGCAGGCGTGGCAGGCGGTGACCGAGGCCCAGCAAAAGCGGCGCGAGGCCGCCGAAGCCGAACGCGAGCGGCTCCGCGAACTGATCGACCAGCAGAAAAAGTCTTTCCGACAGCTACGGCGGTACCTGGTGCGCCACGCGGAGAAGCACAAGGTGCGCGTGTTGTGTGATGTCATTTGTGTGGATCGGGAAGAGCTGACACGTCGTTGTTGTTGTAGGAGTTTGGTGAGATCACGCCGAAAACGCTGTTCGACGACGATGAAGACGACACTGCAAACGAGTCGTCATCGGAGGCGGATGACGCCGACTTTGAAGAGATCTCGCGCGCCATTCCGACAATGTTGCTTCAGACAGGGGCGTTGTTCACCGACTCGCGACTGGACAGCGTCATCACATCTCTGCGCGACCTCAAGGTCCAGAACGAGGAATCCCACAAAATGACCATCGAGGCACTCGAGTCCAGCGTCGTGCCATTTGACGTGACAGCCACTGCCGACGCTGTGTGGCAGCACCACTTGACGAAGGCTCATCGCATGGTCGACTGCCCTCCGGATCGCGAGGTGAGTACTGGGGTTCTTTGTTGGATGCGTTAAGCAATGGCTCGATGAACTCAAGTTTGTTCTTTCTTGGCGACCAGACACTCGAAATCACAGACTCCAGTATCCGCCGAGCATTCAAGGCCGCTATCGATGTGAATGGAGTAATCACGCGCGCTCGCGGACGCATGGAGACCCGGCGGTACGTGGAGACGAACCGCGTGGTGATCGTGCAGTCGTCGATCATGGATCGCATCGAATTCTCGTCCGTGACGCTGCCAAATTTCGCGATCCGCCACTTCCAGTGGACTGTGATCGAACCACCACGAAACTCCATGTTGCGGGACAGCGGCAAACCTCTGAGCCAAGTCGAGATCTACGGCGTGAACGTGCCGACGATCAAGGACATGCACGAAGCCAGCTTCCGCGACGCCGTCAAGCGCGGCTGCATCGAGGCCGTGAACCTGCAGCTCGAGTTCGAGCGACAGTCGGTTGAGAACATTCTCATGCAGAACCTCGTGCTGGGCCCCCACGTCGACCGCAAGATGCTCCACGAGCCGCAGTGGTGACTGACCCGTGCGAGTGCCTGAGCTGTCCATACTAAATTTACCTAATCTTCACTGGATCCATGCCGCCTCGACGTGAATGCAAACACGGATTCGAATCCACACAATAAGTTTTAGCAGCGAGCGGTGGGCAGAGGGCGTGGAGAAGCGCGTGTGTGATTTTAGCCGCACGTGCCGAATTGAGACCAAGCCACCGACCCTCGGTTGCACCGGTCCAACATACTCTTCCATCTCTCCCATCAGATCTACTGATTCAGTAGTAGACGAGAAGCACAACATCTCCCTCACAGATCTGATGCCGCATTCCCTACCCCTACATTCTCTCTCCTTTCGTGTGCGTCAATTTGAAGGTGCGGGAAGTCTGCGAGCGGTTCGATCTGATTCCTCCAACAGCTGGGTTTTGTTCTTTGTTTTTTTGTGTGTGTCTCGTATTAGTACCCCCTCCCCTTTCACAATAATGTCCCCTCCTCGCATTTGTCATTCGGTCGAACACACAGAAAACCATCATCACCATGGAGGCCCCACCGCGATCGTCCGCCGCCGACGGCGACCTGCTCCACGCCGTGATGGCGTTTCTGGACGGCAACGACGCGCTGGATCCGGAGATGGACGACGCCACCACCAGCGACTCGTACGGCTCCTCCCAGTCCGACGCCGGCGGCCCCAGCGACAGCCATTCGCCGACGTCCCACGACGGCCGCGCCGCGCCGCCTTCGCTGGCAGCCACAACCACGACCGCTGGCAGTGGCGGTGGTAGTGGCGGTGGCGTGCTGCCACGGCTGCAGCCGCGCCACCCCAAGATCAACCGCAGCCGCGAGCGCATGCGCAAGGAGACGCTCGCGCTGCGCGAGCACGTGCTGGAGCTGCAGGACCGTTTGGAGGTGCTCCAGGGCGGCGTGGCGTCCCGCGTGGGCGTGCCGCCGGCGGCGCCGCACGTGCGCGACCGCGAGAGCCGCGAGGCGCGCCGGCTGCGCGCGCTCGCGTGGCAGGCCATCGCCGAGCACGAGTCGGCCAAGAAGCAGGCTGCCGAGGAGGAGCGCGAGCGGCTGCGCGTGCTGCTCAAGGAGCAGAAGCTCGCGTTCCGGCGGCTGCGGCGGTACCTGAGCAAGTACGGCGCCGAGTCGGTATGTGTGACTCAAGCGTAGGCATTAGGCATTATGCGGCAAGGGACACTGGCTGTGATTTACTGACTATGTGTGTGGGACATTCTACAGCAATGGGCGCCGCTCAAGAAGGACCTGCTGGTGGACGACGAGACGCTGGAGCAGGACGAGGAACCGTGTGCTACGACGCGCCCCGACTTTGAGGACATCTCCAAGACGCTGCCGGCCATGTACTTGCAGACCAGCGCCGTGTTTGCGGACGCGCGGCTCGACAGCCTCACGTCCAGTCTGCGAGACGTCAAGTTTCAGAACGAGTTGACACCGACCATGTCGGTCGAGGCACTGGACTCGCGGCTCGTGCCGTTCGACGTCGCGCAGACCGCGCGCGCCGTGTGGGAGTTTCACCGGACTAAAGTGCGCAAGCTCTCGGACGATAGCGAGGACACGCGGCTGGAGGAGTCGGACGACTGCCTGCGCCGCGTGTTCCAGTCCGCGATCAAGCACCCCATGATCACGGGCACGTCCCGCGTGCGGATGGAGACGCGGCGGTTCGTCGAGAACGAACGCGTCGTGCTCGTGCAGTCGGCGATCTACGACGATATGCGCGTGGACGACAAGCCCGTGCTTCACTACGGACTGCGCCAGTTCCAGTGGACGGTGATCGGCCGACCGCGCAACTTTTTACTGCGCCATAGCGGCAAGACCATGTCGCAGGTCGAGATCTTCGAGGTCACGGTGCCCATCCTGGACCACGTCACGGGCCTCGATCGCCTGGACCTGCTTCGGAAGATGAAGACGCTGTGCGAGACCACGGCTGATGTCCACCGTGAGCTGGAGCGCGAGTCGGTCGAGACGATCCTGATGGACTCGCTCCTCCGGAACTCAACGCTGGACAGCTCCATGCTGCAGCCACCCAGCTTCGTTGTGTGAATTCCCCAATAGCATCTTGATTGTGCATGTAGTCGTAACACAAATCCATCATTCCATGACACAAGGAGTCCTATCCAACTAGGCATTGCAGTTAAATACAGTAAGGGGACGTCGGGTACTTCCACGACGTAAGGGTTGGTCAAGGAGAGCTTCCAGCGCCGCTGTCGTCGCTGCCACGACGCTGTTGCTTCTTGGACTCTTCGCTGAGCAGGCTCTGGATGATCTGCGCCATTATGCCCAGGTTCCGTGTGTAGGAGCCGACTACCAGGTTCGTGAGCGTCCCGACTTCGGTGTTCTCGCCCATCTCGCGAGACGCCATCTCGGGCCACACGCGGATGATCGAGTGCGCGATGCACATGGGCTTGGGCTCGCCGTCGGCGTCGTACTCGCCTTCGACGTGGTGCGCCTTGAGCACATTCCAGGCCTTCTCGCGCAGCCGCAAGCACACAGGACCGACGGTTTCCACGACCGATTCCCACACCGAGACCACGCGGTCCTCTTCGACGAACCGCTTGAGCACGAGCCGGATCGTTGCGACCGTCTCGCTCTTCGCCTTGGGCAGCCGGAACGTGTCCACGAGCTTGGCGTACACCGTGTCGTCGGTCGCCTCGCGCGCGATGTACACGCCGTTACGAAGCGGCATGGACTCGCGCCCGAGCGTCTTCCATACGGCGCGCCCCACGGCGTGGACATCGAACGGCACGATGCGGCATTCCTTGTGCTCAAGGAACATGCCCGTCTCATCGGCACGCACCTCGGCTTTGAACGCGCGCTCGGTGCGCACGGCGACCAGCCCGGATGATTGGAGCACGGTGTCCACCTGCGCGTACAGCACGTCCAGCTGAAGCCCGATCGAGTCGTAGATCTTCTGCTCGTCGGCGCCGTCGAGCCGGATCGTGGAACCTTTGCCAATGTACGGATTCAGCTCCGCCGACTGTGTACACAGCAAGCACAGACCCATTAGCCAGACGCTCATATCTCGTTCCACAAAACACAGCAACCGTACCGCAAAGCGAGGCTTCTTGCGCAGTGCCGTCTCGAGGCTGCGCGCGACCTGGAGCTGTCCCTCGAGCAGCGCGCGCAGCTTGATGTTCTCCATCACGGCTTTCTGGGTCTCCTCGCGCTGGTGGTGCGCGACGCGCTCCCAGAGCGCGCGCTGCTTGGTTGCGGACGGCCGGCGCGGCTGGTCCGGGGGCCCCTCGCCGTCGCGCAGCCACGCGATGCTATTGCTGCTGTTGTCGTCGCTCTCGTCGCCGCTCGCGAGCTGGTCGATGGTCGTCGGCGGCAGCAGCTGC
This sequence comes from Pythium folliculosum, assembly GCA_023336295.1. Classification (NCBI taxonomy): domain Eukaryota; phylum Oomycota; class Peronosporomycetes; order Pythiales; family Pythiaceae; genus Pythium; species Pythium folliculosum. The sequence goes on along the minus strand of JAADWV010000433.1, from coordinate 23,018 downwards.
AGCACCTTGGCCGTGCCCACGGCGATCGCGCTGCTCGCAATGTCCTCGCCGCGCAGGCGCGTGAGCTCTTCTTCCATCTCCTTCACGCGCACGCGCAGGTAGTCGAGCTCCTCCTTCTGGCGGCGGCGGCGTTTCTTCTTTTCTTTCACCGGTGGGTCCATAGTCTCAGCCGCTCCTTGGAACTGAGCGGGTCCACTGGTTCCGGCGGCTGCTCCGTCCCAGGACTGGTTACTCGTCGAGTCCGGCGAGAGCGAGCCCAGCGAGTCGGCCTTGTCCTCGTCCGCGTGCATCGCCTGGTAGAACGCGCTCGCGTCCTGCTCGCCGAACAGCGGCAGCGCCGTCGCCGTCCGGCGGTCCAGTGGCACGGGCTCCGGCAGCATCTCGGGCATCGCGAAGCCCGAGGGTCTGGCCCCGGCCGTCGGCGGCAGCAGCGCGTACGGCGCTGGCGTGAAACTGACTGTAGAAGGCGGCGCGTCGCCCACGACGACGTCGCCGACTTCGTCGACGAACGAGAGGAACTCGTCGAGCACGAGCAGCCCGCTCTCGCTGGTGCGGCCGTCGCTGGAGACGGCAGTCGCTGCGGCCTTGGGCTGCATGGAGATCGGCGGAGAGGAGGGGAGACGCAGCGGAGCGGAGCGGAGGAGGGAGACAGAACGAAGGAAGCGCACCCAGTGATCAGCGATGACGCCGGAAGAGCGAGAGAGAGCTGGGATGCGAGTTTGGTTCGTTCTTTGGGCTGGAGTTGGCCCGAGTGTAATGTTCGAACTGGCGAGAAATGGGTTTCTATATCAGTATACAGATCTCTCATTCGACTGTTCTGGGTGGGAATGCATACTGTTATAGGGTGGATAGTGGTGATTTGTTCCCTTGGTAAGGCTCATCATCGCTCGAAGTCGCCACCCTCTGGAAAGCGTGGCTTGCTGATACGAACGCAAAAGAAAGGGTTCTAACAACCTGAGGGTCGGCTCTGAGAAACATCTCCATCCGACCGACGAGATGCCGGCGAGAAGCGTCCAGTGCTGGGCACCAGTGTCCAGAGCTGCGTCTTGTCGAGCGATCCACCAGAGAGCTCGTCCATGTCGTTCAGACCGATGTGGAAGCTGGGAGAGCCGAGATCGTCCGGAGACCGACTAGGTGAGATCGTCCGGCGAAGCCATCTGGAGGGCCGTCCCAGCATCGACAGAAAGTCCGGAAAGATCGCTCCAATGAACTCCAGAAATCCTCTCCGACCGTGCTAGCACCCTCTCACGCCGGTGCACGGAGCTTTACTCGTGACGCCTGGCCCCTCGATCGCCCTGAGGCGTCCGGAGATCCTTCACGCTGCCAACGGAGTATCCTCCTCACTCTTCTTTTCGCCTGGCGACGCCCACACCACCACAGCCTTCCGTATCCAGCATCCAGCATGCGCTCACCGTCTTCCTCAGCCACACTCGCCGTGGCCGCCCTCGTCTTCGGCTCACCAGAGCTCGTGGACGCCCACAGCAAGCTGACAGTGCCCAAGCCCAACTTCCCGAACGCGTACGGCTCGGTCGCGCCATCCGGGTACATCGACGGCCCAAGTGCACTCTCGTCCAGCACGTCGTTTGCGCTGCAGCCCGAGCAGAACGCGCGCACGTTCGCCGAGGCCTTCAAGACCAGCAAGTACAAGTCGCTGCGCGAGCTGGTGCTGGCGACGTACGCGCTGGAGCCGAAAGCCAACAAAGTGTGCGGCGTCACGGCGCTCGAGGGCGAGCGCCAGCCCGCGCCCGACTACGTCGAGTGGCAGACCATCGACGCGAGCCACCACGGCCCGTGCGAGGTCTGGTGCGACGACGCGCTCGCGTACCACCACGACGACTGCCTCAAGGCCGCCCCGACAGGCCCGCACCGCCTGCCCTACGACAAGACCAAGTGCACCGGCGCGAAACGGCTCCAGGCGATCTGGCTCGCCGTGCACTTCAGCAAGTGGCAAGTGTACATCAACTGCGCGACGCTCGGTGGGGGCGGTGGCGGCACCAACAGCACCAGTGGAAATGAGGCGGGTGGCCCAGTGGCGCCGCCAGCGAACACGCCAGCGAGCGCACCTGCGAACGCGCCTTCGGGTGCCGGGGCGGCGCCGTCGCGCGGCTGGCAGGACACGTATCGCAGCTTCGTCAACAAGTTCCAGGCGCCGCAGGACTGGAGCAAGATGGCCGGCAGCGCTAACAAGAACCTCCGTGCGTGAGGAGCGCGAGGGCAAGGGTGCGACGAGACGGAAGGAGTAGTTGTTTCTGCGTGGAGTGTGTTAACTTTCGTGGGTCGTGTTTGTCCCCTGCGCATTTGAATGTAACTTGTGTTTAGTGCGTTTGTCTGGTGTCTGAGTTTGACGGGTGCTGAGAGCTCTCACGAGCTTGGCTGTCGCTGTCCCAAATGAATGAGCTTGGTGTCGACGAACGCGTTCATGCGCTCGCGGTACTCGTCGATGCTGACAGTGACCACTCGCAGCAGCTCGTTCGCGCTAGCGGGCACCTCCAGCAGCTCGCTCAAGTCGCGGCACACGATCTCTGCGCAGGTCGCGGATGCGCCCACGGCGTCTAGGCGTGGTCGCATGACCACGGTCCATTGGCTGTGGTACACGACCGTGGAGGGGTTGTCCAGTTGGGCACGCGCGGTCATGACGAACACGACTCGGTCGCGCTCCTCAAACCGGCGGAACACCAGACACCCGTGGCAGCTGAGCGGCGTGCCGTCGACGCCACCCTGACCGACGAAAGACCGCTGCACTGTGCCATCCGGCAAGACGTCCTAGCCAAAATCGAAGCAAAAAGTTGTTAGTTCCAGCGTACCAACTCCATCTATCCATTCAGTGCCCTGTCCAGGAGCTACCTCGTCGCCTGGCACCTGGAGCACGTCCTGACCGCGGAGCATGTACTCCCAGACCGCGTCAGCCGTCGCGCGGAGGTCGAAGGGCACAACGCGAGCGTCAAACATGTCGACCTTGTCGCGTAGCGGACTGCGTTGCACGTCGTGGACGCAGGCGGCAAGCGGATCGAGTTGGCGCCGACGCTCATCGACGGCCACGTTCGTGCGCCCATACAGGCGCACGATCCGCTGTAAGAGGTCGATCGACGCGTGTGTCTCCTCAAATTCCCTCACTGAAAATGTGGTGGTTGGTTGCAGCTGGACCGGGTGAGAGAGCTCCTCGAAGAAGCTGTGGCCTCCCAAGTGGCTGGCTTGGTGCTTGAGTTCGCGCTGGATGCGCTTCCCAAGCTCGACGCTGGCCGCGAGCTGGTGTCGTAGCTCAAGGTTGTGCTGCATCGCGGCTTCTCTCAGGCGGAGTTGCTGGTCTGCGAGCTGCTTCCACTGCGAGCTGTCCGTCTTCACACGTGCACCCAGCGATGAGCTCTGCCATCGCGGATCCTGATCACGCTGGCGGTTCAGCAACGACCCACGGAGAGAACTTAGCTGCGCCACTTCCTCTCGGAGAAGTTGGATCTCCGTTCGCCGCGAGCGCTTGGCCTGAAGTGGCCGGAATGTCCGCTTCGTGGCGGAGCTGATCGGCGAGTTGTCGTCTGTGCGAACTGGCTTCGAGTCGTGCTCAATAATGACCAATTCTTCTAGTTCGCCCTGTTCAAAATGGAAGCTGTCTGAGCTGAGCAGTAGCAAGAAGTCCTCGCAGTCCTCCATGTCGTGGGATATCGGATTGTGATGGATTGCCGCGCTGGGCGTGAGCTCCAGAGTTCTCATGTAGCAGGTTGAAGCGCCTGCTTGAAGGCTGCATCACGTTACGAGCCGTCGTTCCTTCGTTGGGAACGAGACACGCCGAACGCCGCACCCACCGACTGACTGACGAAGAGCTCCACGAGTGTACGAGACTCGTCGGGTCTTGAACCCCTTTGAGATGTGACACTTGAGGACCGATGGGTGAGCGCGTACATGTCGAGCGGGAGAGTTGACTGAGCTCTTGACCCTCTCCCGGTCCAAGAGGCCTGGATGGTCTTTCAGGCGATTAGTCCTTGCTCGCTTACGCGCCAAATGAGACGCTCGCACCAACACTCGTGAAGCGTGAGTCGAGAGTTGGAGAAGTAGAAGCGTTGAGCACGCCGATGGCACCGGCTGTTCGTCGTCTGGAGGTCCTCCAGACAACGATCATACATCGGCAGTGGAGGGTGGCGGCGGATCAGTCTCGCTACGTTTACGCTCAGCGACTGATTGTTACGCGCACAAGCTAAACAGACCCTGTCGGGGCGAGACTCATCATTTGCGCTTTCGATGAGACGAGTCGAAGAGCGGAGAAATGATACTACACTCCATCAAGAACACGGTGAATGGAAATGGAAGACGCTTTTCTGCTTCTCCATCGAAGGCAGATAAAAGAAGAGACTGAGGGGAGTAATCACTATTGTGATATGGGGGGGAGCAAGCGACGTTCAACAGCATCGGCGCTTGACGAAGATCTAGAGGTGTGCTTTACAGTGACAACTCCTACGAGCGGGTTGCATCGCTTGTCACCGCGACTCACTCAATGATAAGTTCATCAGGATGTTTTCAATCGCCTGACGTTCCATCTCGACGATGAACTTGGTCGTCTCGAGCACAAACTGCTTCAGTGCCTGCTGGTCCTTCTTGAAATCTCGGCTCGGGTCCGGGTTCTCGACGTAAGGAAGTGTCACTTCAAAGGTCTCGACTTGGCAAACCTCTCGCCCCGAGCGTTGTAGCCGCTCGTTCCGGGGCGGGCCGATCACAGTCCAGTGGAACTGGCGCATGCCGTACCCATCCGGGCCGGTGCCATAGATTTTTTCGGTCTGATCAATCACAGCGTGCTGCAAGATCACGACGCGGTCATGTTCCACGAAGCGCCGCGTCTCCATACGCGCGCGGGCGCGTCCCTTGTGGTTCGGGATGTCGAGCACTGCGAGAGCCGTGCGGCGCATGAAGTTCTCTGACTCTTCCACTTGCTATAACAAGATGGCACGATCCCCATTAGTTCCGTATCCATTGCAGCATGACCCCCGCAGAGCTCGAACGCACCTCTTCTGCCGTAGACACCACTTTGGTGGCCTTGATTTGGTGGAAGTACCACACGGCTTTTGCCGCCTTTTCAATACTGAAGGGAAGCAACCTCGACTGGAGCACCTCGATTGACATGTGCGCCGACTCCTCGTTCTGTACGCGAATATCGCGCACACCCTCCACTTGGGAGCTGAAACGCGCGTCGCTGAAGACGCCGTTGATCTGCAAGTACATCGCCGGCAGGTTGCGCGAGATCTCCTCGAATCCGTCGTCAGCGTTGGCATCATCGGCAGCGCGAGGCGGACGAGCAAAATCGTCCTCCAACAGCGACGTCTGGAAGGTCTGCTTCTGGAGAAAGCGCTCGACGCGCTTGACCGTAAGCTTGTAGTCCTTGATGAGCGCGCGCAGCTTCTCGCGCTCTCCTTCGGCTTCCGTCAGCTGCTCGCGCTGGCACTCGGCGACGGCTTGCCACGCAGCCACGCGCAGCTTCTTCAATTCCTCGTTCTCTGCCGTACCAGCAGCCGGCGCGGACGTGCCGTTCTGGAGCGCCTCGAGGCGCTCTTCCAGTGCGATGACCTGTTCGCGCAGCGAAATCACCTCGTGGCGCCGGCGCACGCGACTGCGGTTGAACACGCGCGGTCCGGCCGCAGTTGACGCTGTCGGTGCCTTGCGCGCCGCGCCTGTAGGCCGCTTCGCGCTCGTGCTCGCGAGCGACGAGACGGTCGATTCGGCCAGCGACTCGACGTCCGAGCCGCCCGAGCCCGACTGGCTGCCGCCCTCGGACGTGGTTGGCGTGGCCTCGAGTCCAAACGGATCCTCTTCGTCGTCCAGGAACGCCATCACGGCGCGCAGCACGTCGGCGTCCTCGTTGGCGAGGCTGTCGCGGCTCATAGCGGTGGGCGGAGCGGCACGGGGCGAGGGCGGCTGCTGCATTTCGCTCTGTGGGTTGGGAACTGAGACGCTGGAAATGAAGCGGCAGGAACAGGAGGCGGGCGTTTAGCGGATTACCGTGCACGGCAAGAGGCGTCAACGCTTACGAGGGCGCCGCGGGATTTGGTGGCTTCGTCCCTCCAGAACGCGCGAAAAGATGCCGAGTGATAGGGACGCAGTATGCGGGCAAGCTCGCCAAGCTCGTTGGGATACGTCAGGTTATGATGGGGTACGCTGGAAAGTGCAACATCGTGAGCTGCTGGATGAGTGACACCTAACCACTGATGACCACCATTCTGAATTTGCATTGTCAGACCTGTCGCGGTCCAAGGGCTCGGCGTAACATGTCGCATGCGTCAACATGTAAGGGGTACGTTTATGCGCATTAGAGTGATGGTCTCACATAATCAATCACCAACCAAAGTGTAACCTTGTCGAAGCAATAAATTGGGAGGTATAGCAATTATTGGTAGATCATGAAGCGTGGCGGTCAAAAGGCCTCGAGCTTGATGACCCCGGGGCCGCCTCCTTGCTGCTGCGGCGGCTGTTGTTGTTGGTGCGTCGGTGGTACTTGCCTTGTGTCGTTGGCGGTGTTGAGCCCCATGGCGCCGCTAACGAGCAGGTTCTCGACCGACTGGCGCGAGAGGTCCAGGTGGTACGCCACGGCGGTCTCACAAAACTGGAGCACGGTCTTCTCCTTGACCGAGTGCGGCTGCGTGGGCGGCAGCGTCGGGAACGAGAGGTCGAGCGACTGGATCTGCGCGGTCGCGTGGCGGTTCCGACGGAGCCGCTCGTGGTGCGGCGCCTCGATCGACGTCCACTGGTAGTGGCGCACCGAGAACGGGTCGATGTCGCTGCCGGCGAGCCCGATGGGCTCAAAGTGCGTCGCACGCAGGATCACCACGCGGTCGGCCTCGACCACGCGGCGCACGACCACGCGCGCGCGCACCGAGGCCTGGAAGAGCGGCAGGTCCAGCGCCGCGATGAAGCTCTTCTTGATCACGTCGTGGTGGAGCTCGAACTTCTCGTCGTTGTACGCCACGGTCGCGGCCACGCGGTGCACCATGGACTGCCACAGCGCGTTCGCGGTCGTGGCCACGTCGAACGGCAGCACGCGCGCGTCCAGCATCTCGATGCACGCGCGCGGCGTGTCCTCGTTCACGACGCGGCTCGCGCGCAGCGTCGAGAGCACGTCGTCGAAGCGCGCGTCGCGCAGCACAGCATCGCGCTGCTCGAGCATGGACTGCAGCGCGCGCTCGAGCTCCTCGAAGCTCGCGGGCGCCGTGAGCGACTGTGCGTCCGCCGGCTGCGGCTGCAGTTGCGCATACACCGCGAGCGGCGCCGGGATCTCGTGGACCGCGTGGCGCCGCGCGTACCGCTGCAGCGCGCGCGCGAGCTGTCGTTGCTCGTCCAGCAGCTGCAGTAGGCGCGAGTGCTCGGCCTCGGACTGCGCGCGCTGGTCGCGCTGCTGCGCCGCGATCGTGGACCACGCGGCCGCGAGCAGCTCGCGTTCCGTGGGCTGCAGCTCACGCTCGAGCGCCATGCCCTCCTCCATGCGCTGCCGCGACGCGAGCAGCCGCTGTTCGAGCTGCTGGGCCTGGTCGCGCAGGAACAGAATCTCCTCGCGGCGCCGGTTCACGCGGCGCGTCTTGGTCGGCGGCGGTGGCGCGCCAGCAGGGTGATCAAGCTCGAGCTCGCGCTTGACGTGGGCGGTGGGCGAGCCCGTGTCCGGGTCGGTCGTGTGGTCGCTGCCGCCGCTACACGCGTCGTCGTCGTCGTGGATCGCGTCATCCAGGAAGAGGCTCGCGGCCGCGGCCCAGACCTCGCGGTCGTCCATGTCGTCGGTCCATACTTGCGGGTACGAGAAGGAGTTCATTTCGCGCTGATGACCGAGTGGCTGTGGTCCATGGAGGAGAAGCGGACTTAGTACGGTCGAGTGGAGGAGGTGGAGGATCCAACGGGTGATCTGGCGGCAGATGGCGCTCTGGACTCCAGAGTCTGGGATGTGTGTTCTGGTCGAGACGGACGCGCTTCGGTGGCGGCCGGTTGAGTTCTGCGGCGCTGAGTCACGATTGACTGTGCGTTGAGCCTCATCACCACTCGCCTGTCGTGGCCTGCGCCTCCCACGGTCACTTGGTGGAGGACCTAGCAACCGACCGACGAGAGGTGAGACGGCGCCTCAGAGCAGCGATATGCCGGGCGTCGCAGAGTCGGGTCACGGCGAGTAATCGCGCAGAGCGGTAAGTAAACAAATCGACCTGCACTCTGCTGAGAGCATTCAGCTCCACGGGCCAATCCGCCGGATGATGGCGTCGCTGTCAAAGTCGGCTTCGTGACCTTTTGCGTCAACAGTTCTGGAGGCAGGTGCACTGAACATCTAGCCTTTGATACCGAGAATTTCTAGGCACGAAGAATGAGTCTCTGGCGCGAGATAACATGGCTACACCCTGACTCCACAGGGCGCCTGAGCCTCGGTGGAGGATCCGGACCGCGACGGTCTCCGATACTGCACCGGTTTGCGAACCTTGCAGGAACGGCCGGTGAGAAGTGGAGGAAGAGGAGGACGCCACTATTGTTGGATGCAATCTGTTTTGGCCGTGGACCTGGTCGAGTCTGCGATGTTGCACTTGTCGAGCGTTCGCATACGGTAGCGTTGAGCTGAGACAATCGGGGAGCGAGGTCCGACCAGTTGGACGTGAGTGGTGCGTCATGATTGGACTTTGCGAGATGCAGAGTCCGATGTTGAAGTCTGCGCGACCCTGGAGAAGAAAGGCTGTCCGCGCGAACGGTGGGTGCGGCGCGACGCGAGGAGAAGCGAGACGTTTGCATGTACAGCACGCGCGCGTCACGCGGAGCAACCGCTCTGTTTGGCGACTGCGCTGGTTCCGCGACGCCAGCCGCCCAGCCGATGCCTGCGCCTCAAACGTCTCGACCGAGCCTCCGGCTGGCAAGACTGCAACCGGACGATGCTAATGGATCGCAAAGAAACGCGTATAATATCGAGCCGTAGCTCACCATAAAATAACCAAACGTCAACGTAAACCAACTTGCGCAGTCCGCGCCAGGCAGCTCACACTGTGAGCGCTACGCCTCGGCGATCCAAGACGGAGCGACATGCCCCTCACGGTGCCTCGCGGCTGTTCGAGCCGCACAGCAACAGGTTGTCGACCTCGTCGTGGGCGTCGGCGTTGAAGTACTTGCTCACGTCGGCGCAGAGCTGCGTGATCGCCGCCTTCTTTGCGCTGTCGCCGTCGCCCAAGTTGGGCACCGAGATGAAGCACGTCTGGATCTGGCACTCGTCCACGCGGTTCGAGTCGCTTGGTCGACTCGCGGCCGTCCATAAAAAGTGGTGGAGCGTCATGGGCGCATTCGGACCCGCTGCTGCCTTGTTGGTCCCACTTTTTTCATCACCTTCGCGCCGATATGTGAATACGGAGCTGCGGACCATCACAACGCGATCGCGCTCGGTGACGCGCCGCAGCGCCATCGAGGCCTCGACGTGGCCGTCAAAGCCCGGCACGAACGTGAGAAACTGAGACTGCACCATGTCGATCGCCAACGGGTCCTCGGTGCGTTCCTGGTTTGCGCGGTGTAGCAGGTTTGTCCACACGGCTTTGACCGTGCGCGCCATCGAGAACGGCACGAGCCGCGCGTCCATGAGCTGCACCGCGAGCGTCCCACTGATCGGCTCGTTCTCGGTCTTGACCTGCACAAGTGACGACCCGGGCGTGACGAACCGCGCGTCCGCGAGCACCGCGTCGGTGTGGATCTGCATTTGACCGAGCGCGAGCGTCAGCGACTGCAGTACGTCGGTGGCGTCCCCACTGACGGCGCTACGGAGCACCGACACGGGCGTCGCGAGCGTGAGCCCGCTGTACATGCCGGCGCGCAGGCGGTTCTGATGGTGCGAGAAGATGCGCTGCAGCTTGCGCAGCATCACGGTCTGCTCCTCGAGCGTATCGCGCAGCCGACGGCGCTCGCTCTCGACGCGACGTCGCTGGGCCAACTGGCGCTCGGCCATGGCGCGCCAGGCCTCGCGGCGCGCGCGTGCCTTTTCCTTTTCTTTCTCGGGTAGCAGCCCGCGCGTCGCGTCCAGCTCGCGCCGCAGCTGCAGCACCGCGAGCTGGCTCTCGAGCGCGCGCGCGAGCGGCCGCAGCTGCTCGATTGCGTCCTTGGTGCGGTTGCGCCGCAGCGGCGCCGTCGTCCCAGCGCCACCGACCGTCGCAGTGGTGCTCGGGCGACCACGACGGCGCGTCAGCTTGGTATTTTCGCTGCGCTCGGCCGCTGGCGCCGGCAAAGGCGCTACTGCAGGAGACCGACCGATCCGGACGCGCACCTCGAGCGATCCACGACCATCCTCACTGTCGGCCGACGACGGCGCCGTCGAGTCGTTCTCGTCCTCGGCGAACAGCGGCGGCAGCAGCGAGGTCTCAGTGTCGTCGACGGTGACAGTCTCATCAATGAGCCCGAGCGCGGCCTCGAGCACGGCCGCGTCGTCATCGCTGCTGGCGCCCCAGATCGCGTCGTCCGACCACAGCGACGCGTCCATGATGTCGGTCCGGGGGGAGTGCGAGTATGTTGCGCAGCGATGTGTGCGGAAGTCGGCGGCCGATCTTCGCCGACCTTCGGTGATGCTCTTTTGCCAACTCGTAATGGCTCGTCTACGCGCAAGTGACTTGGGTATCAAGTCACGTACTGAGTTAGTTGCGGTTCCTAGAATGTCTGAGTCTGAGCCGATCAGAGCAATCCAGAGCCTCTGTGGCTTCGGGGACATGGTGGATGACGAACTCTGGGCACAGGTCTTCTCTTCCAGATCCAGTGACCGGTGGCCTCCGGATACAGAAAACTCTGGGATGGGACGACTCTGGATACGAAGCTCTGGCCCATTAGCGACCAAGCAAATGCGACACAATCTTCCTTGATCCAATGGGGCTCACTTTGGGCTAGTAACTGAATTTCTATTGGATTTGTTTGACTTGAGCCTGGACGATGCTGGATGGAAACGGGCGGCTTACCCCGCCTAATGTAAATCCAATCTGCAATATGTCAGCACCTCGCGTCCATTCCCAGCAAGTAGCTGTCCACCTCGTCGTGGGCGTCTTCGCAAAAGTGCCTGTTGGCGCCGGCGAAGAGCTTGCCGATCGCCGCGACGTCGCCGTCGTCCTCTCCTTCCCCCAGCGTCGGCACGGTCACGCCGCAGTGCTGGACCTGCGAGAGCCGCTCTCGCGCGTGGATCGCCGGGTGGCGCGGCTGACCCACCACCATCCAAGCGACCAGCCGCGAGTACATCGGCCGGGCGTGGAGCGGGTGCGAGTGCGTGATGATCGAGCAGCGCACGATGACGACGCGGCTCTCCTCAACCACGCGGCGCAGCGCCATGACTGCGCGCGTGTGGCCCTCGAAGCCCGGGAGCTTCATGTACGCGACGAAGTGGGAAAGCAGCGTCTCGTTGGGCAGGGACTCGACCCAGCCGCTCTGCGGGCGCACGGACCGGCCTAACACGTTCTGCCACACGGCCTTGGCCGTGCTCCTCACATCGAACGGCACGAGCCGCGAGTCGTGGAGTTCGACTGAGAGCGCGTCCGGGTCGCGCTGGCGGTGGACGTCGACGTCGGTGAAGGTCGGTGAGAGCGTCGCGTAGCGAGCGTCGGCGAACACGGCGTCGGTCTGCGAGTACATCGCGTTAAGCGTGTGGAGAAGCCCGTCGAGCACATCGCGATCGACTTCTACTGGCGGCCCGTCGAACAGCGGCGACGGCGGGGGATTGGTCAATGGGAACTGGCTCCGCAAGGCGTCCATGTGCTGATTCACTTGGTGTTCGAGCTCGCGTGCAAGCGCGGACTGGTCGCGTATCTCCCCGCGGAGCCGCTCGTTCTCGCCTTGTGACTTCTGTAGCCGATCGAGCTCAGCGCTCGCGTGCCATGTGCCTGTCATGTCGCCTTTCTCGCTCCCTGTCTGCGCGCTGGAGGCCGCGGCCGCTCGCCGCGTTCGGCGCTGTTCCTGCAACCGCGCGAGGCACTTCTCCATGTAGTCGGCGGCGATGCGCAGCCGCGCAATCTCGCCCTTGCGGCGCCGCAGCGTCGTGCGCACGCGCTCGGGTTTCAGCAATCGACGGCTCTGTGTGCTTTGTGGGTGCAGCTCATTTGTCGACGGCAGCTTCATCTGAACAAGCAACGACGGCGACGCGGACGCGGCAGCCGGTGCGCGCTCATGGCGGAGGCTTATCGGAGACCGTGGCGGCGTCGGCGAGCTATCGGTCTCCGTTGGGGCGCAACGCGCGTCCTCGTCGCTGCCATCGTCGCTCCACAGCGCCCTCTCTAACGCGTCCATAAGCGACATACGGGGTCTCGGTTGACACTCCTAGTGACGCCCACCTTCCAGCGGAAACAGAGCGGCGCCGTGAGAACAGACAGTCGTACGCACGAGGCACGTCCATAAACAAGGCCGGTCTATGCACGACCAGATCGCCGCAGGTCACTACTGGAAGGGGGTTCTTACTGGAGATCTCCTGGTGCGGAACAGCGGCACGCTGGACGAGCGAGGAGTGCTGTCAGCAACCTGCTAAGGAGGCTCGCGTTTGCCACCCAGAGAGATACATGCCCGCCTAGGCTTCCAGCCTACAGCCGCCAAGGGGCGCCAACGTTGAGCGGATTGCGAAGCCCGCACATGTGGCAATCGCACACACATTCCCGTCCTTTGATTCCCTGCCGGTGTCCGTGGAATGTTCCGCGACGAATGGTGGCCTCCAGGACGTCCGTTCATTGTCGCGTGTGGGGTCGCCGGCCACGAGCAGTGGAACGGCAGTTCATAATCAATCCCCTAGCGAGAATAATCATGATCACGGTGCCGAGCTGCCAGTGATGGTCTCCCCCATAATCCTTGCCGCCCGTGCTGTTGCGGCAAAGCGCCGTCGAACTCGACGAGAGAACAAGTCTAGCCACGTACCACGTAGACCGCCGACGCTTGTCTCCCAACGAATGAGACGCCACAACTCCGCCTGCTTGGAAAGGAGCAATCAAGCTCCGCTGGCTCAACTGACCATGTTGAAGTACAGCGCCCCACGAAGGGTATGCGAGACTTGGTGCAGCACGCATTGGATGCTAAAGAGCTGATACTGTACCTACCGTTCAATGGGTTGCCACCTGGGACAGAGTGAGATGCACGGCGGGTGGTAGTGTGGGAAAAGAGATACATACGTACAACTCAAGCCATGTTTAAATAATGTAACTGGGAGTCCTCCTCCTCAGCCTACCAGACCACTTCGGTGGCGCCGAGACACTGCGGCACGGCCTCGACCTCCCGTGGGCTCTGCGCCGCCGGCCGCAGCAGGCTGTTGTCGATGAAGATGTCGGCCTGCGTGGCGTGGAAGCGCGAGATCTGCGTGCACATGGTCGCGAGCGTCGCGGCCTCCGCCTCGCGGGCGGCCTCGTTGAGCCCCTCGACCTCGAGCGCGGGCTTGAGCAGCTCGCAGCTCACGATCTGGCACACGTCGTCCTTGGTAGACTGGCCCGTGGGCTTGCGGATGATCTTCCACATGCAGTGGCGCATGGGGCGCCGCACGCTCTGCGAGCCGTTTCCAGCCTCGCTACCCGGGCACTGGTACAGCGCGCTGCGCATCAGCACGACGCGGTGCGGCTCGTCCACGCGACGCAGCATCATCTTGGCACGCCCGAAGCCCTTGATGTGGCACATTTCAGTGTACGCGACAAAGTCGGTGCGGAACGTGTCCACGCGGTCCGTGGGCTCCCACTGGAGCACCTTGGGCCCGCAGTGGCGGAACATGTAGTCCCACACGGTCTCACTTGTGGCCGTAAAGCCAAAGGGCATCGTGCGCGCGCCCTGCACCTGGACGCGCAGGCCCTTGTCGCCGTCGCGCTCGGTCTTGACGTCGCTTTGCGACGCGTCCTTGGCCGCCAGCGACGGGTCCGACAGGATCGCGTCGGTCTCGGCGTACATGCTGTCGAGCGTCTCGGCGAGCTGGTCGAAGATCGCCGGGTCGTCCATGGCGTCCAAGTGGGCCGAGTCTGGGGCGCCGCGCACGGGGCGCGGCGGCACGGCCGTCTGGAGCGGGTCCCAAGCCTGCAGCACAAGCACACACACACGTCCATCAGACTCCGTTGTTGGGGTGGTAGGGTGAGGACGGCGGCGGCAGCGGCGTCGGGCTCACCTTGGTGTTGGCGTGGCGCGCCACGAGGCGGCGCAGCGCCTTGGCCATGCGCTTGTGTTCGTTGAGCAGGTTCTTGAGCCGGCGGTTCTCGGCCTCGGACCGGTGGCGCTGCTCGAGCTGCCGCGCCGCGATGTTCTGCCACGCCGAGCCCAGCAGCTCGGCGACGCCCGCGTGCTCTGCCGTGGTGTCCGAGGATGGCGACTCGCCCGTGTGGTCCTTCAAGTTGGCGAGGCGCTTGGTGAGCGACTGCGACTCGACGCGCAGGCGCTCGATCTCGAGGCGGCGCTTGTTGATGCGGCGCGGCGGCGTGGGCGACGGCGCCTGGCTGGGCTTCCACGCCGGAGCGCTCAGCGCGTCCAGCGCGAGCGAGGCCGTGGCGTCCAGAAACAGAGCGGGCGCCGGCGTGTCCAGCGGCAGGTGGAGATCCACGTCGGCGAGCAGGTCCTGGAACGACTGATGTGTCGGTGCCCAGGGCGTGGCGGGTGCGTAGTGGTCCGGCTCTTGCTGGTACGGCGTGGCGTCCTCGGCGGTGTGGACGCTGTAACTGTCGCTCGCGTCGCTGAGACTGTCGTCGTGGTGGTCCAGGAACAGCAGCGCCGCGTTGAAGAGGTCCTCGTCCTCGGCCACGTCGTCGCGGGGCAGCGACCCCACGGTCGGGCGCATGGTGGGCGCGTCGAACAGCCCCCACGTGTGGTGCGGCTGGGCCATCATTCGAGTGGATTCGTAGAAAACTGGAGTGTGGACGCCCGAGGCGAAATCCGTAAATGAGCAATTGGAGCTGCTCACAGTCACGCCGCTCGCTGTAAGCGACTGTTCCTTCACGCGCGCCGGGTCGTCTTGTCTCGGCTCGTCCGGTTACACGCCGGACGCTGGACGCATCCTCCTGGGCCATACACACAAGAGGATGAGTCGAGCGAGTGCAGGTCACGCCGAGCATCATCACGCTCACAAAGGGCGTGATGACGTTCGAACAATCGGAACGAATCAGCCTCGCACGGAGTGATGGTACCTCCAGGGTCATCTTTCGAGCGAAAGCTCGATTACGCTCGGGGGCGATTTGTAATCGGCGCACGGCGATTGGGCCAATCGATCCAATGCGCCACCGGCGAACGGCAACGCCCGCATGTCCGCCCAGTGGCCAGCGAGCGGCGCCCCCTCTCGCTCGTTCTCGGCCACCCGGCGGCTTCTTGAATCGCCCCGCTGGCGATGGTTCATCGCTCCATTCATTCAAATAGTTCGGTGGCCGATAATCGTTCGAAAAACCGATTTTGGAAGTGTTCAAAAATTCGTGATTAGGGGCGTTTGGACACAAGAACAAATCAAGCGTTCTCGCTGTGCTGCTGGGGCCATCAACACTCGTTTCTCCACGTGGTGGCTCCATGGAGCAAGCAAGCGAGTGCACGTCAGTCGCTCGTCTCATATAAGTACTGTAGCGCGAAGAGAGTGAGAGAGCGACCCGCTGGATGGGAGATCGGATCCACACTTGGGGTCGTTGAGGCATCCCGGATGCTAAATCAGTAGGCGCGACCAATAACTTTGCGGCGGCGGTGGGGCAGGAGCCAAAATCAGCAGTGTAGCCATGTTGCGTTTGGCGTTCGTCTTCCTTTTTCGCGTCTCCGCAGCGATGGGAGGGAGTAGAAACAAGCGAGCGGTTGATGCGGCTGCGGGGTTCAAAAGGGGAGGGACGCGGCTCTGCGCGGAGGAGCATACACTCACGAGTGCAGCCATTCGCGCGCTGGAGCGTCTGCGGATCGCCCCTCGCTAATCGCTGGTTGCTTGTCCTTTACCACGGACACGGCATGTTACGTTCGTACATACAGCGAACGAGCATTGTCAATCACACGACGGCAGAGATTGCGACTGCCCAGTGACTGCTAAGGGATTGGTAGGCTAGTCTTGGCGAACAAAGGTCTCGATATGGGAGGAAATGAGGGGGTTACAACTGGCGTCCAAACACACAAGCGCACACAGCGTACACCGCGCAGGTGGAGCTACTGAACACGCCCTCGCACTCGCTTTACGGCAATGTACGTACGAACACGCTTCGGCAGGAAAATGTCCATGCACCTCTCCGCACCAGGCACAAGCCGCGATCTAACTCAGTACGCTCGCGAAATTTCGGTTGCGGCGCAAGCACGTTGGTGCACCCACGCGCCCATTAGCGACCTGAGAAATCCGCTGGATCGCGCCGCAATACGGCTGCGAACATGGATGCCGACGAGGTCAGTCCGGCTCTCCGAGGCTTCTGAGCACCGTCTGAGTGATGCAGGAGGTCCCTTCTCTTCAGCTCACCACCCTCTGCGAGATGCAGCGACTCGGCTCACCGAGAGGAGCGTGTTTAGGGGATGGCTTCACGGGCTTTAGCGCGCCGACCCTGGCTCAACGCGTTCTCGGGACAGGATGGTTCTCGTTTTCAGCCACTCGCGCCACAAAAATATACATGCGCAGGCCGGGTGTTTGGGAGCCGCGGCACGGCGTTGGCTTCGAGATCTGACGCGTTCTCGACTTCCCTGCATCACCTCGACTTCGGAGGTTCACGCGTCCGTGTGGAGGGAAGAGTCTGGAGTGTCCAGACAAACGATGGGCACGCGGGCGGAAACCTCTGGACAGCCTCGCTGGATTTCCTCGAACGACAGCCCTCCGCGGAGCGGCAGGAATTGTAAGAAACATCGCGATGTCCGGAATGCGCGTGGCCACATCACCACACGAGGCTTCGCTAAGTCAGTATCCGGGCAAGTGAGCGCGTTGCGGCGCGAAGAAGATATTAGCGACCGTTACCCTGCTTAAAAATTCACACACCAGTCCGTCTGTGAAGAACGTCGAACGAGTAAGCCCCGTCTAACGTTTGGAGGAGCGTAGGACTGGCACATGCATCCGGTTGTGGCGCTAAAAGGCGCGGTACGCGCATCGGGACGGAATCTTAACGCTCCAAATATTTGACAGTCTTGCAAAGGTTCCAGGGGGAATCCAGAAAGCAGTTCTGGAGGCTGTATTATCCATTGAAGTAGTTCCAAAACTACTGTAAGGTTTTGAGTTCTGTATCAACATGTTGAGGCCCGGCGACCGCAGCACTCCGGAGCGGATTGCCATCATCCACCCTGTGACGGTGTGGGAGAGCTGACCAGGTCGTCGTCTCACCTGCGGCACCTATGAGCCCCTGCGACCATGTCAGCGTGCTCTCGTTTCTCCAGGCTACTTGGAAAACTGTACCATACTTGAATACGATCTCAACGATCGTCGTGGGCACATGCGTAATAGTGTGGAGTTGAAGCCCACGACCAGTTCACTGCGGAGCGTGTGGGCATCATCCGACTCGTGACGGTCAGGGAGAAGACTGTTCAAGGTCGGCCTCTTCACGTTCGACGCCTAGGGTGCATGGACATGGCCCCGCACACTCGCGCGAAAAAACAAACAAAAAAAAAAAACGTCAATGCACCTGCTCGCATATCATCACATCAGTCGCCCCGCCCGCCTCATTCTCGTCGAAGCTCAGCGCATGCGAAGGGCCCTTGGGGGGCAGCTGGGGCTTCTCCGGTGCCCAACGTGTTGAAGTGGATATTCCGTTCGATCAAACGTCCGCTAACTCAGTAAGTACACCTGGTGAGATCTGTTGGCGTTATGCGAACTCGGAGGTGTCCTCTTTATCGAGTTCTAGAGGAACCAAGGTACACCACTGTGTGTGACATGTGCCACACGTAGCCCACAAGTCGTGGATGAGTCTCAAATCTGGGGTGAGGACCAAGACACATCGTGGGACGTCTACAGTCGGACAGGCTGTTTGCAGTAGCTTGGAGACGCCACCCAACGCATGATAGATGCTGGTAACGCGATACGCTTGTAGGGACCTGTGTGAATCTGTAGAGACGTTATGAGTCTCTTGGGACCTGTATGAGTCCATGAACCGAACATGCCGGGCGACTAATACCAGTCCCTCCAAGTCCGAGCTGCGTAGTCAATCAAGTACTAATCAAAGCGCACGGCGAGAATCGCCACCTGCCCTCCGTCAGTCTACCGATGGGCATATTCTCAGCAAAATCCAAGGAAACTATCATGAGACGTACAGAACTCCGCAAGTATCTGAGTGTATTTACCAGACCACGTTCGGCGTCGTCGTCGCAACCTCGGCCGACTCGGGGCTCCCAGTGATCGGCGTCTTCCACCCCTCCTCGAATAGTAGGTTCTCGATCATTTGGCGGCCCATTTCCAGGTGGAAGTCCACCGAGCTGAGCACAAAATTGGTCAGCGTGCCGACCTTGCGGCGCTGGTCGCCTTCCTCGTCTTCGTCGAGCTCTGGGATAATCATGTGGTAGGACTGCGTGACGCTGGCAGGCCGGTCAGCTCGCACAAAGTCCGGTGGAGGACGCCGCATAAGCGTCCACCCGCGCTGCCGCATGACCAGTCCGTCCATAGGCTGGTCCGAGATCTTCTCCGGATCCAGCAGGGCTGCCCAGAGCAAGATTACACGCTCGTCTTGGACGATCCGCCGTGCCGCGATCTTCCCGCGGAACGTTCCCGTGAAGCGGGGCATGTCGACCGTCGAGCCAAACTCTCGTTTGAGGACCGTATCTGTGAGCTCCACGATCTGATCAAGAAATAACTCGAGGTATCAGCAACCGGACTCCATCACCCGATGTTCCACGGTGGTGAGACCTACCTCATCGTGGAATGCGTTCGGATTGAACGCCTGCACGGCCATGTGATGCCACACGGCGTCCGAGATCTTGCTGATCTCAAACGGACCGACGCGCGAGTCGAACACTTCGACGACCGTGCCGAACTCCTCGTCGTTGCGCGCCTGGATCTCGCGCAGCGCCGGCGTCTTGCTGGCAAAGCGCTCGTCCGCAAACACGTCGTCCACCTTCGTATACATCTCGTCGATCGTGCGCATGAGCTCATCAAATACCTGCGGGTCGTCCAGCGCACGCGAGTCTTTCCATTTGCGGACGCGCTTTGCCGAGGAAGGTACGAGAAACTACACACCACCACCAAATAAACCGCCCACGATGCGTCATCACAAACCCGGGAGAAATCCGGCTCCACGTTCACCAACATCCTCACCTCGGCCATCGTACGCTTCTTGAGTAACCGTTCCAGGTTCTTCGCGACGCGGATCTGCTCCTCCAGCATCGTGCGCAGCTTGACGTTCTCGACCTCGGCGCGCTGGCGCTGCGCGTACTGGCGCGCCGCCAGCTCTTCCCACACGAACGCGAGCGGCTCAGCCAGCTCGGTTTTGGTCGCCCCGTCGGTATCATCGCCGCCCTTCTTTATGGTCGAGAGCTGCTCCTCCAGCTCCTCCACGACGCCACGCAGGTACACGAGCTCGTCCTTCTGGCGCGTGCGGCTCCGGTTTGTCGAACTGCGCTTCACCGCCCCCGACGTCGGTGGTGTCGCTGGAGTAGCTGGTGGGCTGCCAGTCTCCGATCTTGAGGGCTTGGTCTCTATCGGTACGTTCTCTCGAATGGGCGGATCCCGACGGTCGTCGAGGAGACTGAGGCGGCCCATCAGCGGCTCTTCGCCCGCCAGGTCCGCGCCGTAGATAGAGCTGTCCAGCAGCAGCCCGTGATGGCCGTGCCCGTCGGCCTCGAAGTCGGCGAGCGCGTACTCGTCGACGAACGCGAGCGCCGCGTCCAGCGTCGCGTGGTCGTCGGACGCGCCGTGGAACGGGGGCGCTTCGCCGCTCATGCTCGCGTTATTGGTGGTGCGCTCGCGTGAGAACGGGCGCGAGAGCTACGCGCTCGGGAATGCCAGCAACCCGCTGGTCAGCGCGCCACGCCGGAACTTGGACGAGGACGTCGACAGTCGTGATTGCGGTCGGCGTCGGACACCTTCGCCGAGGATCATCACTCTCGACAGATGAGCTCATCAGCTCTGTGGAATCGGATACCCATGTGGTTTCGGAGAAGTGTAGCCATCTGACATCCAGACGAATGTCCGGACATCAAGATATCCTCCGGAAAGGTTTGTGAAAGGAAGCTGTGAGCTGTCGTCTCTGTCGCGAGGGAGAACGTTCGGTGACGCAAGACGTTCACTTTCGTCAGATAGAGGCGGAATGTATTGATGGTTTTGGCTGGGTTGGTATCCACTGACAACGGACACCGAAGGGTGGAGAACATGGCATGGGAAGTGCTGCGCGAGCGTCAGAGCTAGGTGGAGACCGTCTCCTTCGCAATCCGGCACGAGTGAGATGACAAGCCTCTGATGACAGCCACCATGGGCGTTGTCGATGCCGTTCGCGGCTGCTTTCTCAGCTATGGGCGTTGCCAAGAGCCACGAAGGATTGCTGACATCGGCTACTGGCGCTTGCCCACGCAGGCAGCGGAGAGCGCTGATTGTCATGTAGAGATGCCCTGGAAGGTTCGCCCAGGTCGATAGATAGCGCAACTTGAAGTGGTTGGTGGCGGAGACGAGAATGTCACCACACATCGTGCGTCGTTGTTGCCGTGTCAGAGCCGTTCTCGGGGCTGCTCGTCGTCGACGGCGTCTTCCATCCGTCGTCCAGAAGCAGGTTCTCGATCATCGTGCGGCCGACTTCGAGGTGGAAATCCACAGTGCTCAACACGAAGTTCGTGAGCGTGCCGACCTTGCGGCGCTGCTCGTCTTCGTTCTCCTCGTCGTCAAACTCGGGGATGATGATATGGTACATCTGCGTGACCGTGGCTGGTCGCCCTGGCCGTTCGTAGGACGGCGGAGGCCGCCGCACGATCGTCCAGCCTTTTTGGCGCATGTACACACCGTCCATCGACGTACCCGCAACTTTGTCGGGGTCAACAAGCGCCGCCCAGAGCAGCACAATTCGATCGTCTTCCACAAACCTCCGGCCAGCGATCTTGCCGTGGAACGTGCCCTTGAGCCGCGGCAGATCCAGCGACGACCGGTACTCGAGCTTGAATACCTCGCTCGAAAACTCCACGAGCTCGTAGTGGACAGACCCTCGGTCGAACGACTGCATCGACATGTGGTGCCACAGCGCGTCCGCGACGCTGTGCATGTCAAACGGCGTGACGCGCGAGTCGAAGACCTCGATGACCGGACCGTGGTCGCTGTCATTGCGCGCCTGCTGGTCCTGCACCTCGGGCTCTTTGCACGCGAACCGCTCGTCCGCGAAGATCTCGTCGACCTGCGGGTACATCTCGGCGATCATCAAGAGCAGGTCGTCGAAGACTGCGCGATCATCGAGCGCGGTGGACTTTCGAAGGCGCTTGGCTGACGAGGGCATGAGCAGCTACAAGAAGAGGCACACGCAGCCACAGTCAGTGTTTTCTATCAACAGGCGCGTCCACAAAACATGTCACCGATCCACTGGTCCGTACTTCGGCTGTTGTGCGCTTCTTGAGCAATCGCTCGAGGTTCTTGGCCACGCGGATCTGTTCCTCCAGCATCGAGCGCAGCTTGACGTTCTCGACCTCGGCGCGCTGGCGCTGCTTGTACTGCCGCTCCGCGAGTTTCTCCCACACGAACGCCAGCGGCTCTTCGTCGTCGTCCTTCGTGGTTTCGCCATTTTCGTCGCCGCGCTTTTTCAGCGTCGAGAGCTGGTCCTCGAGGTCGTCCACGACGCCGCGCAGGTATACAAGTTCGTCGCGCTGCCGCATGCGAGCCGACCCGGCTGCACTGGGCGGCGACGACACCGACGACGACGCCGCGCTCGGCTTCTCTCTCGCCGGCGAGTCGCTGCCGAAGCGAAGCGAGCACACGAGCAAGCCATTGGGCGAGACGCTCGAGGCAGGACTGCCTTTCTCCTCTCGTGTGAACGCGAGAGCGTCCTCGGCGTCCGAGAGCTCGTACTCGTCCACGAACGCCAGCGCCGCGTGGAGCGTCGCGTCGTCGTCTGGCAGTGGCGGCATCGTGGCGCACGCGCTTTCGACTCCGGCTGGCGCCGGCGCCCGTGCGACTCCGTTACTCATGAATATCGGAGACCTCTGCGAGCCAAGAGCCACGAGGCTGGATTTGACTGGCGACCTGACGCGCCCGACTGGGAATAGTAGTTAGGAGCACGACGGCGACCTTGAAGCCCCGAGAGTGTGCGCCGCGCCAGCGTGGCAATGCAGTCGGTCCTGTCAGTCGAGAAAGTCCCGCCATTCCAGGGCGCGTGCCACGGGCGACTCACATGGCAGCAGGTCACTCACGCGTTACTATCGCGGGGGAGCTGCTCAAATGACGCTCAAATACGATATATCCAGATCTGGTATCGGTGGAAACAGAAATGTAGCCATGGTTGCGTGAAGAGCTCAGTTCACCTCTGTTGGCGAAGCGCCGTGGCTGCGCGTCGGCCCAGAGACCAGTCGGTCCTCGACATGGGCCCAGAAGTCGTCCATGTGGGCGCGCAGGCAGGCCTCGTAGTCGTTCAGCGCGATGTTCGTGGTGCCTTGCCTGCGACAGCTCTCCGGACCCGGCAGCGTCTTCTCTTGGAGCGGCCGCGTTGACTGCACGTAGGTCTGCACGATCGAAGCCGGCGCTGACCCCGTCGCGATGTCGATCAGCGGACGAACCAACATCCAGAGCTTCTCGTTCGTGACAGTGTTCTGTCCACCGAATGTGGCGTCAAGCGCCATGGCCCAGACCACGACCTCGGCGCCGGCCTGCCGCATGCGGCGCGCGACCACTTTGCTGCGCAGGAGCCTCTTGTCCGGGGTCACAGGAGGCCCGGTCTCGAACGCGAGCTCGTGGTCGATAGCCGTGTCTGTGGGCGCGTTTTTCTGAACGAGAGACCGTATTATTAACGCTGCGCGTTAGTGGCATGTTCCTGGTTTTGAAGAATTCCTCACCGTGCCACTGGCGATAACTTGGCCGGGTACGGCGAGGTGCGCAAGCGGATGCCAAACAGCGTCGCTGAGCGTTCGGAAGTCGTACGGGTACACGCGCGACTCGAGCATTTCCACGTCGCTGCCTCGCTGTGGGTGATTCCGCGTGATGAGGCTCCGCGTTGGCTCGGGGGCACGACCCATGGCCGCGA
>JAADWV010000432.1:0-29693 GCA_023336295.1 Pythium folliculosum | reverse complement strand
GGCTTGAGTGGGGGGAAGGTCTGACTGCCGAGGCAAATCGGAGAATGAGAAGACCGTGGCTGCGGAGGAGGGAAGGCCGACCTGTGGAGCGGAGGGTCTCTCCTACGAGAGGCAGGCTGATTGTATGGATCGTTGTATGGGAGTAGGAGGCCCCAAGGCGCATCTCCCTCGTTGCGACGCCGCCACCTGGCTCAGGCGGCAGAGCCCGCGCTCACTGAGCGAGGGCGGGCGGCTCCGTCGCCCCCTGTCCCAGGGAGCCGTGCAGCGCCGCTGACCCGCTCAGATCCCGCCCGCGCTGGACCTCGTTGAATCTCCTCAGTGGTGGGACTCGACCACCTTCAAGATTCATGTGGAGATTCGACCTGTTAAACCCGATACCGGTCTCTGTTCAGCAGCTGACTGACAGCTGACTAAATACTCGCCGTCAAACGGCGACACCTCAATTAACCCGTCGAAACGGTGTACTGTGCGTTAAGGAGGAATTGACCCCAATGCCCCCAGGATGTATAGACCGTTATTGTACCAGTACTAGTATGGTCGTGTGGCTAATGACCCTGGCGGAGGAGTGGACTCTGGAGAGGGCAGCCCAGGCCACTCGCCGCCCAAGGACGGGCGCGCTCCGCTGCTTGTTTTGACGGCAGCGAGGGTCAGTGTCGTCGGTTGCGTTCAGTAGCCGTCCCGACTCTGGCCACGTCACTGGCTAATCGAATCTCGCGGCAAGATTCGCTCACGTTGGACCACCCACGGTGATTGGCGAAGACGTGCACAATGCGTTTGACGCAGTACATCACGTTATGAAGGTTTTATCAGTGGTATCAGATAATAGTTCAGGTGTACCCATCATCTATGTATCCATTGATAGAGGTACTTCGTGCGTGGACGGCGTCCTCTCCCGACAGATTCTCACAGGAGCAACTCACTGCACTGTACAGTGCCGGTGTGGACCAGCGTCGGAGAAGTCCGGAATGGTTCAAGCCTTTTGTATCACAGTGTACTCCACTTCCCCCCGTCTGTCGGGTCCGATCGCGTGCCACGCCGCGTGGCGTGGCGGTGCCAATCGCGCTGGGAGCGGAGGTGGCCTCCTGGCAGGGAGCTCGAGACTCGGCTTAGAATGACACTACGGTAGAGACCAGGACGTACAGTAGTTTCGGTGTCTCTGTATTCAGTGCGCCTCTCCAGCCGAGGGCTCGCTGAGCACGGAGTGATCGACGGGGGCTCCATCGTGCGCTGCGCCAATCCTTGCTACAGTGGAATCACTCGCACTGAACACTACTGTAGGATATATCCTACAGTAGTAGAACATATATATATAATATGTTCTAGATGATCTAGGCCTGGCTCACTGAGGACAGCCAGCGTGGGACGACTCCTCGCTGGGGAAACTCTTCAGAGAGTCTGGCGAATCTTTATGGAAGAGGGTTGCCCTCTTGGACTCTTGGCCCGCGACTCGTGGCCCACGAAGCTTTGATTGCCGGTTGAACGTTGTCCGTGACAGCTTGTCACTGCGGCGGAGGCAAGCTCGAATCTCGTGGGTTCAGCTCCGTCGGCTATGTCGGCAACGGACGCACCCGCGAGAATTCTACTGTCGCGAGCTCGTTTGCTGCTCTGCATCGTGCCGAAGGTTGGAGTGACCGACAAGTGAACGCTCGATGTCGCGTACGGGTTGCTAGACGTTACTACTACGGTACATGCAACGCTCGTACTAGCGATGGACAGCGGGACCAGCTACCAGGCCAGCGCAGAACACGGACGCCCTGCACTCGACGAGATCCGAGAATGGCTCTCGAACGATGTGCAACAGTGGCTCTCTTCCCGACCGGCACCAACCGCGCCAAGGCGCGGACGGCGTCAGCCCGTGAACATTCGAGGGGAATCACGACCAGAGTGACAGTCTGGCATCCCAGCTGTCCGGTCGTGCCACCAGCGCGCCGGGATCTGACGCGCGCGCGCGTCAGGCCCCAAGGGTTATCCTAGTTCGATGCACAATACGTAACTTAATATACCTCATCATCATCATCATCAACGCTCGTACTAGCTTCAACGTGAGCCCATTGTGTGAGACCACTTACGGTGGACGGCCCCGGACAGCGCATCGCGTCCACACGCTGCCTTGTGACCGCTCAAGAAACGTGTGGTGGTGGTCATTGCTGGCTGCGCTCCTGGTGACTTCAGTATGTGTTGGTCGTTGAGCGGATGGCTACAGCACTCACAGCACTGTGGCTACACTGTGCTGCACTCGCCCATTGACAGGCCGCACGTCACTGCAAAAAATGTCAACAAACGGAGCCGGCCATCATCGTATATCAAAGGGTATGCTGTTACTGGAGTCCCTAGACCCAAACAGCTCTTGCGACTGAATCGGTTGCAGCTAAACATCTGACTGATAATCAAAATGAAGAGGTATTCAGATATCGCAATAGTGACGATCCAGGTGAAGGCATTGCGCCGAGATGGCTTCTCTTCCCCACGACTCGGAAACGCATTCATCGCGGGGACCAAGATTACCCCCCCCCCTCCTCCTCAAACGGTCGCTTGGTCCACCTGGCGCACTAACCGGCGCTATATCTGTCTCCGCTTTCTCGCTTATCGATCCGACGAGGCGCCATTACCCGTCGCCCTTACCAGAATGAGCACCTCGACAGAGGACAACTCCCATTGCCGCCTCGACAGTACAGCTAACTGACGATAAGAGGCGCGTGTTGCGCTCGCTACACCAGCTCAAAGTCTCCGTGTTGTCGAGATATGCCGAAATGCCGGTCGATTGCGACAACTGACACGGACCGTAACCAGATATCACGTCTGGCCGTGCATGATTACGCACGTCTAAGTCTAGTCGCACACCAATCCGCCAAGCTTGTGAAAGTCGCAGTTCCAGACGGCCACTGGGGCAAGGAGGCCATAGCAGCAGACGAAGGGGTCTCGTCATTGGATACCCTCGCGCTGGCTGGCGAGTCATACGCCGTGGCTGTCCACCATGGCCATCACGCGCCGTAATAGAAGCTGTCCGGAGCCGAGAGACCTCCACGTGTCACACGCTCCCAGCCCAGCAAGACACGGACACACCCGCGATCTCACCGACTCAGCTGCGCATAGTAGTACACTACGCGGTTGCGCTCCTGTGCATGACCTCGGCCCGCCCGCCCGCCCGCTCTTCGAGAGAGGGGAGAGTCTTCCGTCGCTTCCTCGGTTCGTCGAGGGCGCGAATGCTGGATACAGTGTACAGTACTGTACCCCGGCGTCCTCCATTCACACAGGACCCCCAACGGAAGCGGAAGAGCATCCAACTCGGCACTCGTCCCACGCTTTGTGGTCATCGGCCCATCATGGGGGATGGCGAGAGAGAGCGAGAGAGAGCGAGCGGCGTGTCGCAGCAGTGGAGTGGGCAGGGCCGGTGTAATGGAATGCGCATCGCTGTCGGCCTCAACCGAACCGGCTGGCGGCAGGCGGCGACAGCGCGCTTTCCTAATTAGGCGGAGAGCCTGAGAGCTGTCGGGACCCCACGTTGTTACTGTACCTCCCGACTCGGGAGGTACAGTAACAACGTGGGAGATGTCCCCACGATAAATCCCTTGGTCTTGACAGGCTGGAGATTCTGAAAAACGCAGCGAAAACGTCACTTGAGATCGAGTACGGAATGCTGGTATCCTGTTCCAGGGGAGGGCGGACTTGAAGTAACGGTAGCGTCGCGTCATCACCACCACGTGCGAGCAAGCACAAAACGGCAAAACAAACACAAATAAAAAAAGAAAACCGCTCAGCTGCGAGAGACCGTGAAACGAGTGCGTTTGTTTTTCTGTTTTCTTCTGTCGGTTGGTTCGAGAGGCGTGTGAGGATACCGTACTATGACTGTGCAGCACGCACGCTGACGCCACGCCATTCGATGCGGCTGACGGAGGATGGAGGCCCGTATTACTGTACACAATCTTGATACGGCGGACTGTGGAAACGCCGTGGTGCGCAGCCGCTGAGCCAATCTGTGGTCCACGTCAGCGAGTGACGGCGATGATGTGGGCAGTGGAAACATGGAGAAGACCCCTTGCTCGACACCTACCCCCACCGCCGGCGTGTGGAAATGAAAACAAATAATGCCAGCTTTGCAAGGACATGTCCCGCATCGATTTTAATCTTGACGCATACTGAAACCCATACGTTTTCGTATTTCACGCGAAAAAACTGAGAAGCGTGTGAGAAGATCTGCTGCGACACTCGGCAACCCTACCCCTTAATTCATTGACCGCCTGCACGCTTCAAGCTGAGAGTGATGGTCTGTGCGCTTTTCCGCCGAAAAACGCAAAACCGCCGCCGGTTGCCATCTTTCCAAATGCCCTCATTCTCCAACTCATTCTCCAATTTGCCAGCGATCTGGCAAAGCGACCTCTTCCCATCCGCCTCCCCCTTTCCCAGCGAAGGACAAGACTCTCGGTTCCCCTCGCTCTATGCCTCGACCATGAGCCGCTTCGACCCGCTTCAGTTCGACGCGGACGACCGGCCGCACCACCACGCCGCGTTCCAGGCGTTCGTGTCGCCCCGCGCGGCGCCGCCCACGGGTAACCACTCGTTCTCGCGCTCGGCGCCGCCCGCGAGCAACCACTCGTTCGCGTCCACGACCCAGTTTGTCGAGAGCCTCACGGCCGCCGCGACGGTCGAGGACCCGTACGGGTCGGACAATGATGAGGAACACCGCGCGCGCTTCATGAGTGACTCGGAACGGCTGCTCGCGGAGCACCCGATGGAAGCCAAGGCCTCGTTCGCGAGCCTCCAGGCCGTGGACCAGCGCCTCTGGGAGCTCCAGCCGGTCGATGTCGTCGCCAAGGAGCTGTCCACGAGCCCGGAGCTCGGACTCACGGCGTTCCAGAGCGAGAAGCGCGTCACCGAGCACGGCATGAACAAGCTCGACGAAGACCCGCGCGCGCCGCTCTACATCATGTTCCTGCTCCAGTTCTACAACATGCTCATGCTGCTGCTGCTCATCGCCGCCGTGGCGTCCTACTTTCTCGAGAAGTACGTGGAAGGCACGGCCGTGGTGATCATCGTGCTCCTGAACGCCAGCATCGCCACCTACCAAGAGTACTCGGCCGGTAACGCGCTGGACGCGCTCGCCCAGATGGCCTCGCCACAGTGCGTGGTCATCCGCGACGGCGAGCAGCAGGTCGTCGACAGCCAGTTACTCGTGCCCGGCGACGTGGTCGTTCTTACCACGGGCGACGTCGTCCCGGCCGACATCCGCCTGTTTGCCAGCGCCGACCTCAAGGTCAACGAAATGCTGCTCACTGGCGAGTCGGAGGACGTTGCCAAGAAGTACAACGCCAACATGGCCGGCTCCAAGAAACTCACGGCCGACAACATGGTGTTTTCGTCGACGACCATCACCGCCGGTAACGCTCGTGGTATCGTCGTGGAGACCGGCATGAAGACCCGTGTAGGCTCGATCGCCACGTTGCTCAAGTCCAAGGGATCTAGCAACCGTGACGAGACGAAGAAGTCGCTGAACCCGTTCCACGACTGTGTCGAGAAGTACCAGCCCAAGCTCACGCCTCTTCAGCTGGGACTGCACCGACTGGGCTTTGTGATTGGCACGCTTGCACTGCTCATCAGTGTTATCGTGTTTGTTGTCGGTCTTTTGCGTGATACCAAGAACCCGAAGACCCCCGACCGACCCACGTGGCTCTCGATGATCATGGTCGCCGTGTCGCTGGCTGTCTCGGCCGTGCCCGAAGGGCTCCCGATGGTCGTGACGATCTGTCTCTCGGTCGGGACCGCCGCCATGGTGAAGAAGAACGTGCTCGTGCGCAAGCTCGCGGCCGTCGAGACGCTCGGCGCCGCCTCGGTGATCTGCACGGACAAGACCGGAACTCTCACGGAGGGCAAGATGACGGCCATCAAGATGTGGGGCGACTTCAAGTCCTACGACATCACCGGCAAGGGCTTCAACCCGGAAGGTGGCATTTTTCTCAACGGCGTGAACCAGGCGACGCCCGGTTCGTCCAACGCTCAGGTGCGCGCCACACTGCTGTCGTGTGTGCTGTGCAGCAACACGCACCTGAAGCAACAAGAGATTGAGGGTGTGATGACCTGGGTGCCTTTCGGTAACTCGTCGGAGGCGCCGCTCGTGGTGGCCGCCGCGAAGGCCGAGATCTGGGAAGACGACGCCGCGCGTGACTACGAGCGTGTGGCCGAAGTGCCATTCAGCTCCTCGCGCAAGATGATGGTGACTGTGAACAAGATGCCGTTGTCGGGTATGTTCGACTCGCTCGACCTCGGCGAGAAGACGCGTTACGTGGCGAACGTCAAGGGCGCGCCGAACTACATTCTCAACAACTGCACGCGCTACTGTCAGATGGACGGCACGTTCGTGACCCTCACGGACGAGCACCGCCAGCAGATCATGGAGACGGTGGATCAGCTCTCGTCGGAGGCGCTGCGTGTGCTTGCCGTGGCGATCCAGCCGCTCACGGATCTTCCGTACGACAAGGACAGCGACGACATCGACGAGAAGTTTGCCGCGCTCTCACAGCCGCTGGTTCTCATGGGCCTCATGGCCTCGATCGACCCGGAGCGTGATGGTGTGAAGGACGCGATCGCGACCGCTCGTCGTGCGGCGATCCGCACTGTCATGATCACTGGTGACTACCTGAAGACTGCTGTTGCCATCGCCAAGAACATTGAGCTCCTGGAAGTGGGAGCGAACGAAGACGAGGAGGCAGTTGACTGCACGACACTCCGACCGCGCGGCGACGAATACCTTCCCGACCACGAAATTGACGAGATCACGTCGCGTACCAACGTCTTTGCTCGTGCCAAGCCGGAGGACAAGATTGAAATCGTCAAGTCGCTCCAGCGCCAGGGTCTTGTTGCTGCAATGACTGGTGACGGCGTGAACGATGCCCCGGCGCTCAAAGAGGCTGACATTGGTGTGGCGATGGGTATCTCCGGCACGGAGGTCGCGAAGGGCGCGTCCGACATGGTGCTGCTCGACGACAATTTTGTCAGCATCGTCGCGGCCGTCGAGCGCGGCCGTGTGATCTACGCCAACATCCAGAAGTTTGTGATCTTCCTGCTCTCCACCAACGTCGCCGAGATCGTGATCTTGTTTTCGGCCGTCGCGATCGGCATGCCGATGCCGCTGGAGCCGCTCCAGATCTTGATGCTCAATCTGTTTACCGACGGTATGCCCGGCGCGGCGCTGAGCATGGAGAAGGGCGACCCGCAGATAATGAACGACGCGCCACGCAAGAAGAAGGCGCCGCTGCTGCCCGGCCGACTCTGGAAGCTCGTCGCGCTGAACGCCGTGTACATTGGCGTCGGCACGATGGTCGTCACGGTGCTGGGCTTTTACTGGAACTTTGGCACGATCCTGCTCAACGACATCCTCGCGGCCGGCGCCGGACCGACGGGCCCGGAGGGCAAGGACTACTCTGGCGTGACCTGCAGCCGCTGGGAGGGCGTGTCCATGGGCTGGCGTACGTACGGCAACTGTGCCGCCACGTACATGAACGGCACCTCGGTGTTCCCGGGACTGGAAGACCGCATGGACTACGAAGACGCCAACTCGGTCTGCTACGGCGGCGACTACGTGTGCATGTGGGACGGCGTCGCGCGCGCGCAGACCATGACGTTCTACTCGCTGTGCTTTACCGAGTTTTTCCGCGCGTTCACGATCCGCAGCTTCACGGCATCCATGTTTGTCGGCATCCTGGACAACAAGCACCTCGTCGGCGCCGGCCTGCTCTCGCTCGCGCTCACGCTCGTGATCACGACCGTGCCCGTGATCATGGACGACGTCTTCGGCTTCGCCTACATCTCGTGGTTCCAGTGGCTCATGGCACTGGGCAGCGCGCTGCTGGCGACGTTCCTGAGCGAGATGACCAAGTGGACGATGCGCCGGACGGACCGCCAGCGCGCGCACCAGCGACGCATGGACGACCAGTACGAGACGCTGCTCCACGAGATCCGTGTTGTCCGAAAGCACCTCGAGTGGCACGGCGTCGCGGACCTCGGTGCCAAGAAGAAGCTGCGAAGCGACTGAGCAAGTCCCCAGTCACGTGAGTATTGTAGCCGGAGCCACATGGGCTCCACGTGCATCCTACTTTAATGTAACCTTATCAGTATACCCTCATACATCCTACATGACGCGTCTAGTCCTCTCAAGCCGTCGTTCGCACTGGTGGCGTTGGAGAATGCAGGGCGCTTGCGAATATTTGCTGCCGTCAAAATCCTGTCAATCCAAATTTCACGAAACGGTCTGTGTTCCAAATTTTGGGAAAACACCCTTTACCGAAAACGATGTTTGGATGCCAAAACATCGTTTCCAGTAATCAGTGTTTTGAAAACCTGAGACTGAGTCTCTCCGCGTCTGAGTCCGTCTCACTTTCGCGTCAGCTCCGCCACATTTTCGCATCACAAAGGCAGAGAGAGCGACAAGCCGAGCGTCTCCGAGCGCGCCGAGGTATACTTAGGCTTCCCCCCCCCTCTTCTGCTCTCCGTGCTTCCTACTCCATTTATCGGACGCCATGAGCCTGAGCATGAAGCACCGCTGGATGGACGCCGTCAAGAGTGCGCTCGCGGCGTCCTCTCCGCGCAGCGACGCGAGCCCCACGACGGCCAGCGGCTCGTCCGCGGCGTCCGCGAAAGGCGCCCACCGCCACCAGAACAGCAGCAACAACCCACAGCCGCTCCACGCGCGACGGTCGTTCGCGCTCGCGCTGCCGGGCATCGCGACGGCCACGGGCTCCGACGACGCGAGCGACGCCGACGCCGACGCGCCCGAGCGTGAGAGCCTCACGACGCTCTCGTCCATGGGCTCAGGTGTGGCATTCGTGCACTTCAGCGAGCGCTGCGAGAGCGTCGGCGCGTGCTCCGTGGCCAAGGTGCTGGAGCTCTGCATGCTGCAGGGCGGCGTCCACCACACGCACATGAACGTCCTCACGTACCTCGGCAGCCCGCTGCGCGTCGACACGTGCTGCTACGCCATGAGCGTCCAGTGGTTCCGCGCGCTCGGCGAGCACGGCGAGTTCCAGCTCATCCCAGGTACGACGCGAGTGTACATGCTGTGTATGCCACATAGTGGAGACTTGACGACACTCACTTTTCGGAAAATTTGTAGACGCCTGCGACGAGTGGTTCACGCCGACGGCCGACGACATCGGCGCCAAGATCCTGGCCAAGGTCGCGATGCAGGACGAGGACGCGGTGCGAACAAAGCTGCTCGAGTACGGACCCGTCAAGGAAGACCCGGAGGTGCGCAGCAAAGTGGAGACGTACCTCGAGCGCCGCTCAGTGCTGTTCATGGGGCTCGAGAGTCTCGCGGTGCAAGACGGCGGGGAGCACTACCCGAATAATATCGACATGCGAGTACGTAACATGAGGGGAACTGGATTTCGAGGGCAACTAACTGATGGCTTTTGTGCAGGAATCGTGGACGCTGCTGATCGACGACCGCCGCGTGCGGCTCACGTGCGAGTCGTCGCTGCTGCCGCCGTTCGAGGGCTTTTACACGAGCTCGATCCGCGTCGAGATCTTGCGCTTTTCGCCGCACGAGTTCCTATTGTACCTCGCCGATAACTGCTACGTCCACCTGCGGGCCGAGTCCAACACGGTCCGGGATATTATCGTGCTCACGCTGCGCGCATTCTGCCGCAGCGCCGTGTCCAGCGAGCTCATCAACGACGCGATATCCAAGGGCCTTTCGCCCATGCTCACGATTCGCACGCTCGCGGCGGCCGAGCAGCAGCAGAACGAGCAGCAGCAAACCAACGGGCACGGAGATGGCCGTGCCGGGCCCGTCTTGGTCAAGTCCCCGCCCGCCTTCAGTTTACCGTGGAATCAACCGAGCGTTGGCGCTGGAGCGATCCTGATTGACGAGGACAATGATAGCGCAGAAGACGAGAGCGAGTGCGGACGGCCATCCGAGGCGGGCGTGACACGGCTGCGCTCAGCCAGCGAGAGCCTCAGCGTCACGGGCAGCGACTTTTTCAACGACGCGGTGCTGCAGGACGCCGAGGCGCTGATCGGCAACGCCATGAAGATGGGGCTCCAGAACCACTTGTTGCTGCCCAAGGCGCCAAAGCGCATCTCTGTCGCCGAGATACCAGACTTACAGATCATTGAAGCCATGGAGAACAATGACGAGGACTCAGTGAGCATGACGCTTGCGGCACCAGGACGGCGGCGGCTGCTGCAGTCCAGCAAGAAAGCGTTGAGCGACAGTGGCTGGCGTAGTCGGTCATCATCCCTCGACGTCCAGGCGAGCGTGTGCGTATCCGAGAGCCAGCACAGTGGCGGTGGCGACAAAACTGGTGACGAGAGTGTTCAGGCGCTGCCTGAAGCCGACGGTGAGTCTCTCGAGGACGCGATCCGCCAGTTCCAGCGGCAAGACTTTGAGGAGATCGAGGCGCTTCGGTCTCAATATGTGGCGATCTTCTGCGAAATGCAGCGAGAACTGAGCGAGTCCAAGGCGCGCGCCAAGAGCCTCAGCGCGCGACTGAACGATACGGCGGACGAGAATCGCGCTTTCCGCAGTGACATTGCGCTGCTCCAGGACGCGCTTTCGTCCGCGCAGATCGCCGACAAAGTACGCGAGGTCGTGGCCGCCGACCTGAAGCGGCTCGTCAACAACACTGCACGGCCGACGGCCCGCGACGTAGGCGCTACGACGTCACACGATCTGTATTTCTGAGCGTACGACACTCGGTGGCGCTTGTTTGGACCACATATTTAATCCCACGAACTGCGATCCAATTGCTCCTTCACCGTCGAGGCCCATCAGCACCTGTGAACACCACAAAGAACAAGGGGGGAGAAAAACGGGGGTGGAACACTGGGGCGTCGCCGACGCAGGAACCAAAAAGAGTGGGTTGTGGAGGCTTCGTTTTTGGTTGGGGGAAAGAAGACAGCGAGACGACAGTTCGATACACTCTACTTGCGCTTCTCGAGCTGCTCAAGGCGCTTGGTGAGCGCGGCGTTCTGCGCGATGACCTCGCTCTTGAGCGCGCCGATGGCGCTCTGCACCTCCTGCGTCGACTTCTCGACGTCTTCGTTGAGCTGGTAGAGGCCGAGGCCGGCGGCGATGCCGAAGCCGACGGTGAACGACAAGAGGCGCTGGCCGAACGACGAGCCCTTGGACGAGGACGACGAGGACGACGACGCCGACGTGGTGGCGGCCTCCTTGGCCTCCGTGGAGAACGCACGGCGCGCGAGGCGGACGGACTGCGAGCGCATCATGGCGAGGGAAATGGAGTCAAGTGGGAGGGGAAGGGAGCGATGGAGATCTGCGTGCGCTTTGGCCGTGTGTTGGGGAAGGTCTCGTCGGACTTTGGGGCCACAAAAACATGGTCGAGAGGATACCGGTGAGCTATCGGTTTTCTGAAGACTATCGAACCAAAACAAGGTGATATATATCCTAGTTTCTGTAACGAGGTGAGATACTCGTAGATGACTACACTCTCGAAAACTATTCTTGCGGACAAAACGGCGTTCGTTGACACCGTTGCGGCATGGCCCGTTGGGCATCGAGAGACGAAGCGAGGCTTGCTGTGGAGCTCAAACCATCGTGTAGGTCCTTAGCGTGTGTATCAAGGGACGTGGGGAAGCGACCATGGCGTCGGGCAACAATGTGGACCTCACGCAGCTCCAGCGCGAGTACCGCAACATGGAGCTCAATCGCAAGGTGTACACGGACGAAACGCAGCAAGTGATGCGCCGCCAGCAGGCCGTGATGGAGAAGCTCAAGAAGGACAACGAGGACATGAAGAACGAGCTCATGCTGGCGACGCGCCACCTGAACGAGAGCTCGGCGACGCAGCAGCAGGAGCAGCTCGCGCGCATCCAAGACCAGATCGACTCGTTCCAGCGCAAGAACATGGGCGAGACCAAGAAGCTCGAGACGCTCACGCAGCAGATCCAGATCATGAAGAACAAAGTGCTCCACCAGAAAAAGCACATGGGCGGCGTGAACGCCGCCAAGGAGAACCAGCAGATGGTCAACAAGCAGATCCGCATCCTCGAGAACCGGCTCGACAAGTCGCTCATCAAGTTCAACGAGGCGCTCGCGCAGAACAAGATCTTGCGCGACGACATCGACAACCTGCGCCGCGAGCGCGTCGTGTTTGACACGATCTACCGCAAGCTCGAGAAGGAGCACAACGACAAGAAGAAGCAAATGGCCACGACCATCGAGCTGAGCAACATGGCCTACGAGCAGCGCGACGCTGCGCAGCTGGAGCTACGCACGCTCCAGGAGGCGAACCGCGTGGAGCTCGACGACCACCGCCGCATGATCACCGACATCATGAGCCGCCTCGAGGAGTCCAAACGCCACGCCGACGAGATGAACCACTTGCACCAGCGCGCCGGCTCGCCACTACGGATGGGCCACAACGGCGAACTCACGCTGGACGAGGAAGTGGACATGAAGAAGACGATCCAGAAGGGCACGTGGGGCGTTGCGAAGGAGAAAGTGCACGTGCAGGTGTCGATCGAGCGCGTGCAGAACTTCGAGGAGGCCTTCCTGAAGCTCAAGGCCGCGACGCAGATCGACGACCTCGAGCAGCTCGTGGCGTCGTTTATCAAGAAAGAAGACCAAAATTTTTCGCTGTTCAACTACGTCAACGAGCAGAGCAACGAGATCGAGAAGCTCGAGGAGCTCATGGCCGAGCTCCGCGAGGAAGAGAAGAAGTACAGCGACGACTCGGGCGACGACATCAGCCAGCACAAGCAGCTGCTGCGCGAGCTCGAGGGCCGCCTCCAGACGACCGAGCAGGCCGCCGACAAGTTTGAGAGCAAGTGCCACGAGGCCCAAAAGGTCATCAACGCCGTCAAGATCGGTATCCAGACGCTCTTCAACCGCATCGGCTGCAACTCGCAGACCATGGTTGAGACGCTGGGCGACGCCGTGGTCACCGAGGCCAACCTCATGCAGTACTTGGGTGTGATCGAGCAGAAGACCAACGAGGTGCTCCACCAGTATGCGACCGTCGTGCTGCAGCAGCACAAGCCCAAGCGCGGCGACGCCTACGAGCAGGAGGCGGCGTTCACGGCGGCGGCAGCGGCGGTCGCTGCAGTATCGAGTGCACCGACTGTCGCGGCGACGAAAGAGCCGAGCGGCACGTCAGCGCTTCACTCGGTGCTGGGCTTGGGGCCGCTCACGCCGATGGGCCAGGAGCAGCTCCAGATCAACCCGCCCAACCTGGAGGACTACAGCTCCGAGGACGAAGACGACGGCGACAATGACGACAGCATGCACCCGCTCACCCGAGACGAGCTCAAAGTGCGCACGCTCAAGGGCCTGCGGCGTCTCAACCATGGCGGTGGCGGCGGCTCGACCTCAAAGGAAGTGAGGCGCACGAACGGGGGCGGCGTGCCGATGGCGGGCGTTGGCGGGCGCGCCAAGAAGTGAACGAACCATATGTAGCTGCTTATAAGAGAAAAAAGAGTTCAATTTAGATCAGGATAGTTTCACACGTGGCACGGACTTGCTTTGGATGGGCGTCTTGCGTTGCGGCAGTGGCGTTGAGACGAGACGACGAGGATGCGTGTGCTCTTGTACTTGCGCGGCGAGATTACATAGTATTGGAAGTGTGCCGGACGAGCGTCTCGGGCTCGCTGTAGAGATATAGCTTCGAGAACGGCGTCTTGGCGTCCAAGTGGACGGCGCAGAACGGACAGATCGCACGCCCGTTGGGCATGATGAGTCCGGAGTAGTGAGCCGCGAGTTTGTTGCTGATCGCGTGGCCGCACGGGTTGAACACACATTCGGGCACGGCGGTCCGCTCGGCACGCGGCATCAGCTGGAAATTCTCTTTCAACAAGAGCCGCACGAAGTTGCCCGGGGTGCGACACAGCGGGCACATCTTGGAACGCGCGATGCGCTTCTCAAAGCCGAAGACGTGGCCGCACGCTGGGAACACGTGCGGCACTTGGTCCACGTCGATCTCTTCCTCGGACGAGCCACGGTCGAAGCGAAGCGGGTGGAGCTGCACAGGGCAGTGGACGTTCAACTTGTCCATCTTGGAAGCCACGGAAGAATCAATGCCCTCGGTTGAGTGCGCGGACAGATCATCGACTCGGACCATAGAGGCTCGCATAGTGCTACTATCGTCACCAATAACTTGATTCCGTCGAGATGCCTGGAACTGGAGCTGCACGCCGCCAAGGTCGATGATCGCGCCATCCGTGAGCAGCGCCGGCACGTCTGCGACGCCACCCGTGGGGCGATTGAACGCGCTGTGGCGCACACTCGTGTCTGGATTCACGGTCGCATTCCGCCCCGTGAGCGACGAAACCGACGGCGTCCGCGGCGCGATCGCGTACAGGTTGCCATTCACCGACACTTCGTACCACTTCTTCTGCTCGGGCAGCCACACGCGCACACCATTCTTCGTCAGGCCGTCCACGGGCACGCACGCCGGGTCGTTCATCTCCAGTTCCACGTGGTCCAGGTCCAGCATGCCTTTGGCGGCGGCTGCGTCCGCCGCGTCGCGCTCACGCGGCTCCGCTCTTGTACCCGAGCGGCTGGCATCGTGCGGTTCCCGCTGGTTGTTGCCATCCGACTCACCTATGGCGTCGTCCATGAAGTCGCGCACACACTTGTGGTCGGCGTTGACGCGCTTGAGCCACTCCCCGCAGGCGCCGCAGCGTTTGAGCGCGTGGCCGGCGGTCGTCATCTTGCGGCCGACATCAAAGGCACCGGCGTAGATGCGGCACTCGTAGGGCGGCTCGCGGCCACAGAGAATCCGCGCCGCGAACCGCGAGATCGTGCCCGAGGCGCCGACGCGCGGGCCGGGGATCACCACGTCGTTCTGGCGGCAGGGCATGCGCCCGATCTGGAACATGTCGGTCGTGGCGTCCGCGACGTACTCGGTCACGCTCGCGTGGGCGTCCGTGTCGTTCATCGGCACACACATCAGGAACGGCGCCACGAGTGTGGCAGTTGGCGGTGGCGGTGGCGCCAGGTTCGCACGCGTCCGCCCGGCGGAAGAGGAGGACGCCGAGGACGACGACGACGGCGACACGACCTCAACGTCGTCGTCGTCGTTCTCGCTGGTGGCGCTGCCGCTGCTGACGTTGGACGCGCTGGCGCTGCGCGCGAGCGACTTGCTGCGGATCTCGATCGCGTGGAGCATGCGGCGCGTGACGGTCTTCAAATCGGCCTTCGGGATGCCGTCGCTAGACGGGCCGCGCAGCCGCGCGTCCAGAAAGTGGTGGAACCGGCTCAGCTGCACGCCGTTGCCGAGCTTGCGCTTGACCAACACGTACTCGGCGTTCTGGTCGCCGATGGGCTCCCAGAGCTGCCCGATCGTGCGCCGGTCCTTCTCGCTCTTGGACGGCACGGCGCCGATCGCGCCCTGCGGCGACCGCGCGACGTCCACGACGTCGCCAGTGGCTTTCGGTAGTCGAGAGGAAGACGACGAGGACGACGACGAGGTCGACGCCACGCGGTAGGAGCTGTAGCCCAGCACGACGAGGCGGCCGTACTCCATGGTTGGTTGCTGGATGGGAGGGATTGTAATCTTGTTTTGTGACGCCGTTTCGAGGCCGATCGCGCTCGTTCTTTCGCGGTTCGCGTCGGCTCCAAATCCAGGAAAAAGACGCTCTGGGATATCAACGGGCGGAAGGCGTTCCTGGACCTGTAGGGGACGCCGAGCGGCGGCGGTGGCGTGAGGAGGAGAAGATGCGACGTCGCGCGGCGAAAGGGCTTCGCCGATGTGCGCGTGGGTGATCCAAAAATGCTTCGCTAGTTTTCGCGTTTCTTCTCTCGGTTCGTGCGGTTAAGTGCGCATGGCCGTAAGTAACGCGGCACCTGGGTCAGAGAAAACAGACGTGCGAACTTAAGAGACACTCGAACGAGGTGGCGTGCATTCCCGCACGGTTTTTGGAGGAAACTGACGGAAGTTTGACGGGGGGCCTTGTGTCAGGACGTGAGGCATTCGAAGAGACTCGCGTGACAAAGTGTGGGACGAAACATGCTGGCGGCGACTTCCGCTTCCTCTCGCGATGCCAGCGCCACCGCGAGCGCGGCGCTCGCTTCCTCCTCCTCCTCGCTGCTCGCGACGGCGCCGCGCGCCCCGCCGCTCGTGCTGCTCAAGGGCATGAGCTTCCCGGACGGCAAGGCGGCGATCTACTTCGTGCAGGACTATGCGCTCCACACCAACAAGCAGGTGCGCGTGGGCTGCCGCGGGGGCAAGCACCGCAAGATGATCTGCTCGAGCGACGGCTGCCCGTTCTTCGTGCAGGTGTACCAGCGCCACTCCAAGGCCGACAAGACCTGGTACCTCTCGTCGTTCGACGCGAGCCACTCGCCGACTTGCACGTCGTCGGCCAAGCCCACGAAGCGGCAGCTCGTGGCCATGGCGAGCTTCAAGGACGCGATCGTGCAGACGCCCGAGGCCTCGGCGGCGTCACTGGCGTCGTACATCGAGGATCAGAGCCGCGTGCCGCTGCGCATGAACCTGCGCACGGTGTACCGCGCCAAGGAGACGCTCCGCTCGGCGCTCGTGGACAAGCAGGCGCAGAGCTTCCGCCGCGTCACGTCGCTGCTGAGCCAGTTTGCGTCGCTCAACGCCGGTTCGTACGCCAAGCACGACGTCGACGAGAGCGGCCGCTTCCTTCGTGCGTTCGTGGCCTGCGGCGTGGTCACGCAGGCGATGCCCCAGCACCAGCAGATCTTTGGCTTTGAGTGCGTGCCGGCGGTCGGGATGTTCCCGGGCTTCCACATGTACCTGCTGGGCAAGGACAGCAACAGGAAGACCGTGATCGTCGCGGCCGCGGTGGTTGCGAGCCTGCGAGGTGTCACGGAGGACCATCTCCTCTGGTTCTTCCGCAGCGCGCACGCGGCTGGCATCTCGGTCCAGCTCACTCCGATCATCGCGATCGTGACCTCACAGATGCTGGCGGTGGAGGCCGAGCTCGGGCTCACGTTCCGCATCTGCACGCGCTACTTGATCGAGAAGGAACTGGCCAAGATCCCGACGTTCAACGAGCACCACCAGACGCTCGTGTGGGGGCTCCAGGCGTCCGAGACCGCGCAAGAGTACAACAACCGGCTCCACTGGATCGCGACGGCGTGCGGCCAAGAAGTCGCGGCGCTGCTGCGCCAAGTCTCGTACGAACGATGGGTTCTCGCCGGCAGCGACCAGCGGCCGCTCTACGGCTGGCGTAGCCGCGACTTCTCGGAGGGACGAGGAGGCGACGCCAGCGACGCTATCACGCCCTTCATCCAGCAGCAGCAACACAAGCTCCCGTTCGACTTCCTGGACGCGCTCATGGAGAAGTGGGCACAAGACGTCTTCGACCGCAGTTCGTCGTCCGAAAAGTGGGCCAAAGCCGGACTCAAGGTCACGCCTGGCGCGCAGGAGCTGTACGACCAGGAGGTCAAGCACATCGGTGAGTTCGTGGTCACGCGGTCGTCGCCGTCCGTCGCGTTCGTCTCGCAGGTCACGAGCAACGCCGGGTCCACGTCGGCGCCCACCGCCACGCGGTGCCGCGTCGACCTCGCGAGCAACACGTGCACGTGTACTTTCATGCAGCAGCACGGCATCCCGTGTCGGCACCTGATCGCGGTCGCGCTCTTCTGCGGGCAAATGGACTCGATCACAGCGCGCTTCGCGTCCATCTACCACGCGGAAAGCGTCGGCGCCGTGTACCACAACAAGGGCGTCGAGCTGCCATTGCAGGCAAGTCTCGCGGAGAACGACGACTGCCTGCCGCCCGGGATGGTCGTCAAGGTGCCGCGCGGGCCCAAGCCGAAGCCACGACCGGCGCCGGCACTGCTCCCTGCGAGCGATACGACCAACGACGCTGACAGCGATGAGCCTCGTGATCAGCAGACCGAGACGGCTGACGATGCCACCCAGCAAACGACGGATGCATCAGCTACACGTAAAACGTCCAAGAAGCGGTCACAGCCCGAGCCCGATGGAACGAACGACGCGGAGGCCGCCAACACCTCCAACGTTACGAATGACGCGGCGCCAGTCGCCAAGCCCAAGCGGTGCAGCCGCTGCAAGAGCACGGGCCACAACGTGCGCAGCTGCCCCGTCGCCGCGAGCGCGGCCGTATCCGCGGCCCCCAGTGGCGCCTCTCTCCTGCCCTAGCGGATGCTCTGCTACTGTGGATGTATGTGGCCGTCATGAAGCCCATGGACAACTCGCTTGGCATCCCGGCATGTTGATTTAGTACATGACTCCACGCTTTCCTTTCGTTTCATTGGTGGATACGAGGCGACTATCCCCATTTTATCCAATCAACATGCGTCCTTCCGCTTGAAGCAGAGTGACGATCTTGCCGCCCCATGAATCCGCAATCCTTCTCTCTCTTTCTCCCCCCACAGTCGGAAAAGAGGGAAACCCGACACCAAAGGAAACTTGTGGTTAACCATGGCCAACGCGCGCGTGTTCCGCTTCGCGATCGACCGCGGCGGCACGTTCACGGACGTGTACGCCGAGATGGACGTGCTGGGCGCCGGCGGTGAGGTCGTGGGCGTCGAACCGAAGGTCATAAAGCTGCTCTCGGAGGACCCGGCCAACTACCCGGACGCGCCGCGGTGAGTTCGTGTGTAGTTATCTTTCCAATGTGGACGTGGTAAACTAACTGTGCTTGTGAAGGGAGGGCATCCGCCGCGTGCTGGAGGCGATGACGGGCGTGCCGCACCCGCGCGACCAGCCCGTGGACACGTCCCGGATCCAGTCCATCCGCATGGGTACGTACCCTCTTTTTTCAGCGCCAATGTGTGAGGTAATAAATACTGAGTGTGGGAAGGTTGTCATTAGGCACGACGGTGGCGACGAACGCGCTGCTGGAGCGACAGGGCGAACGTACGGCACTCGTGGTGACGCAAGGGTTCAAAGATCTGCTCTACATTGGCAACCAGTCGCGCCCGAAGATCTTTGACCTCGAGATCAACACGCCGGACGTAAGTGTTCTCTCCTTAGGCTTGTCTTTTGTGTATAATGTTCTCACGTGCGTTGATCGTGGTATAGATGTTGTATGAGACTGTGGTGGAAGTGGACGAGCGCCTCCAGCTCATCGCCAAAGAGAAAGACCGTCGTGAGACGGATGTCAAGGGTGTTAGTGGTGATTACATCCGCGTGACGAAGGAGCTGGACGAAGCGGATCTTCGCCAGAAGCTCCAGGTTAGGGCAGAGCATCGAAACCAGTGTTCTTTGGTGTCTTGGAGCCTAACCGCGACGATGTTGCTTCTCTCCAGGATGTTCGTAGTACCGGCATTCAGAGCGTGGCGATTGTGCTGCTCCACTCGTACACGTTCCCGAAGCACGAAGAAATCGCAGCCAAGATCGCGCGCGAGCTCGGCTTCACGCAGATCTCGCTGTCGTCCGAGGTGATGCCGATGATCAAGGCGGTGCCGCGCGGTTACACGACCTGCGCCGACGCGTACTTGACGCCCGTCATCAAGACCTACATTGCCTCATTCTGCGCGGGCTTCGGTGAAGGCTTGGAGCACGTTAAGATCAGCTTCATGCAAAGTGACGGCGGGCTGGCGCGCATGAAGAACTTCCACGGCCACCGCGCGATTCTCTCTGGCCCCGCTGGCGGTGTCGTAGGCTACGCGCGCACGACGCGCCCTCCGGAGTCCCAGGCCGGCGCTGCGCTTCCTCCCGTCATCGGGTTCGACATGGGCGGCACCTCCACCGATGTATCGCGCTTCGACGGCAAGTTTGAGCACGTGCTCGAGAGCGTGACAGCGAATGTACCGGTCCGTGCGCCTCAACTGGACATCCAGACCGTGGCTGCCGGTGGTGGCTCTCGTCTCTTCTTCCAGAACGGTTTGTTCATCGTCGGCCCAGAATCCGTTCGTGCACACCCTGGACCGGTGTGCTACCGCAAGAACGGGTATCTCAGTGTGACAGATGCCAACCTTGTGACGGGCCGAATCCTCCCCAAGTTCTTCCCCAGAATCTTTGGCCCCAACGAAGACCAAGAGCTGGATGTCGAAGGATCGCGTTGCGCTTTTGCTGAGCTGACGGAGCAGATCAATGCCTCGGCTGGTGAAAACGGAACCAAGTACACGATGGAGGAGGTCGCGTCTGGATTTCTTCGCGTTGCGAACGAGGCGATGTGCCGTCCCATTCGAAACTTGACCCAGATGAAGGGTTACGACATCAGCACGCACATCCTCGCGTGCTTTGGAGGCGCTGGACCCCAGCATGCCTGCTCGATTGCGAAAGCGCTCGGTATGTCTCAAGTCTACATCCACCGTTACAGTGGTATTCTGTCAGCGTACGGCTTGAGCGTCGCCGACAGTGTCGTGGACAAGCAACGCCCGTCGACTTCGATTTACAACGCTGAGAACAAGTCTGGACTTGTGGCAAGCCTCGTAGCTCTGGCAAAGGAGGCGCAAGACGAACTTGCGTCGGACGGATTCAAGCGTGAAGACATCCAGACCCAGTTTTTCCTCAACATGCGATACGAGGGCACGGACAATGCTGTCATGACTCGTGGGCCGGTTGGAGAGAAGGGTCAGTCATTGGAGGAATCCAGCTCTTTCTTATCCGCGTTCGACTTCGATGCGTCGTTTATCCGCAAGTACCAGCGCGAGTTTGGTTTCGTGCTTCAGAACCGTTCGATTATCATCGATGACATTCGCGTTCGGGTTACAATCTCGCCCGATCTCAAGGATCCGGCATCCAACTCGGCATCGTCAACGAGCCCGACCGACCAGGTTGCTCCTCACTCAACGACCCCGTTCTACTTCGAGGATGCGAA
The DNA here is from genome assembly GCA_023336295.1 of Pythium folliculosum. Classification (NCBI taxonomy): domain Eukaryota; phylum Oomycota; class Peronosporomycetes; order Pythiales; family Pythiaceae; genus Pythium; species Pythium folliculosum. Next base: position 8,975 of record JAADWV010000432.1, on the reverse strand, counting down.
GGAGTGGAAAGACATTCCAGTGTACCTCCACGAGGAGCTCCTCGAGAAGCGTGGCTGCAAGTACACGGGGCCAGCTGTCATCATGCAAGGCACGGCCACAGTGATTGTCGAGCCAGAATGGATTGTGGAGGTTCTTCAAAGTGGGGACCTGTTCCTGAGCTTTGCCGGCAAGCGCCAAGCCTCGTTCGCCAGCAGCGGCTACGAGAAGGCCTCTGCTGTCCCCCTCGATCCTATCCAGCTCTCCGTATTCTCCCACCGATTCATGGGTATCGCGGAGCAGATGGGTAAGACGCTTGCTCGCACGTCCGTCTCAGTCAACATCAAGGAACGACTCGACTTTTCGTGCGCGCTCTTTGGGCCGGATGGTGGATTGGTGGCCAACGCGCCCCATCTCCCTGTTCACCTTGGCGCGATGCAGCAGGCTGTCCGCTACCAGCTGAAGCACTGGGGTGACGATCTTGTCGACGGCGATGTGCTTGTCTCGAACCATCCACAGCTTGCGGGTGGTAGCCATCTCCCTGATATCACCGTGATCACACCGGTGTTTGACAAGAAGACGAAGACAATCGAATTTTTTGTCGCGAGTCGTGGCCACCATGCCGACATTGGAGGTATTGCTCCCGGTTCAATGCCTCCGCTCTCGAAAACGCTGGATGAAGAAGGGGCCGCAATCGTCGCATTCAAGCTGGTCAGCGGCAAGGATGGAGTGTTCCGTGAGCAGGAGATCGCGGATATTTTGTTGCAGAAGGATTTGCTCGATGAGCGTGGGCAGCCGCGAATCGGAACGCGTAACTTGCGTGACAATCTGTCGGATTTGAAGGCGCAGGTTGCCGCTAACCAGCGCGGTGTCGTCCTTATGAACGAATTGTGTGCCGAGTACACGCTCCCTGTGGTCACGGCGTACATGACGTTCATCCAGGAAGCTGCTGAGCACGCCGTGCGCAACATGCTGCACCAATTTTCGATCGCACAGAAGCTCCCGGAAGTTGGCAGCGTTTACGCCGAGGACTTTATGGATGATGGCACGAAAATTGCACTGAAGATCACTATCGACCGTCGTAACGACTCGGCGGTTTTCGATTTCAACGGCACTGGGCCAGAGATCTACGGCAACGTCAACACCCCGCCGGCCGTGACGTACTCTGCGATCATCTACTGTCTCCGGTGCCTGCTCCCGGGAGAAGACCTGCCGCTCAACCAGGGCTGCTTGAACCCCATTGACGTCATTTTCCCGGAAAATGGGAGTATCCTCAACCCGAGCGCGAGCGCGGCAGTAGTCGGCGGCAACGTCTTGACTAGCCAGCGCATCACTGACGTCATCTTGAAGGCCTTCTCCGCCTGTGCGGCCTCGCAGGGCTGCATGAACAACTTGACCTTTGGCAGTGCGACCCTCGGAGGCTACTACGAGACCATTGCTGGTGGTGCCGGTGCTGGACCGTCGTGGCATGGGCGCAGCGGCGTCCACACCCACATGACGAACACTCGCATAACGGATCCAGAAATCTTGGAGAAGCGGTACCCAGTCAAGCTGCAGGCGTTCCACCTCCGCGACGGCTCGGGCGGCAAGGGCAAGTACCGTGGCGGTGACGGCGTCATCCGCCGCCTCGAGTTCTTGGAGGCTATGACGGTCAGCATCCTGTCGGAGCGCCGTGCGTTCCGCCCGTACGGTCTGGCTGGTGGTGAGGACGGCGAGCGCGGCATGAACCTGCTCACTCGTAAGGACGGTCGTGTGCTGAACCTCGGCGGCAAGAACACGGTCGACGTGTTGCCCCACGAGGTGCTCACGATCTGCTCCCCAGGTGGCGGCGGTTTCGGCGCCGCGCCGTAAGTACCGTACTGCAGTGCGCCATCATGGCACACGAAGAGCAAGAAGAATGAGCCCGTATGAAGAAAAGGTGTGAATGTATTGACATGACCCGTAGCTATCTCTGACAATCTCTCTTCTCGCGTTTTCTGTGAGCCCTCTAATCCTGTTCCTCGGTAGCTTTCCGGGCCATGTCTTCCCGGCTCTTCTTCACGCGCTCGTAGTGGTCCAGGTACTCGTCCATCTCGCCGTCAAACGCCTGCTTCATGCGCTCGTGGCGCTCGCGGATGGCCTGCAGCTCGACGCGGCGGCGCTCCTCGGCCTTGAGCTGGCTCTCCGACTTCTTGCGGCCGCTCTTGGCGGCGTATTGCTTGACCGTCCGCTTCACGGCCGTGAGCTGCTCGATGCTGAACGAGTGGTGCGGGCACTCGGCGCGGCGGTGGCCCACGTCGCCGCAGTTGGAGCAGATCATCGGCAGCATGCAGTTGCGCGCGACGTGGCCTGGCTCGCCGCAGTTCTGGCACACGCGGTCGCGGTCGTACTCGCGCGCGAGCAGCTGCACGTACATCTTCTCGCGCGCGCGGCGCTCGTCCAGGTCGCGCAGCCCGTGCTCAAAGTCGACGTCCTCGGCGCTGCCGATCTCGCGGCGCACGCGCTGCTCGACACCCCACCGCGCCGCGCGCTTGCTCGCGCGCGTGTGATCGCGCTGGTGGCGGCGGTCCGGGTGGCTGTGGTAGTGGTCGTGGCTTTCGCCGTGGTGGCTGTGGCTGTGGCTGTGGCGGCCGTGCGGCTTGCGGATCTGGCCCACGAACTCGGCGTGGTCCACCTCGCGCTCGTCCAGCACTGCTTCCAGGTCGTCGTTGTCCGCATCCTTCTTCTCCTCGCCGCGCGTGGGCTTCTCCTCCTCCTCCTCCTCCAGCTCGTCGTGGTGGTCGTCCTCATCGCGCTCGCCGAGGATCTCGTCCTCGACGCGCTCGGGCAGCTCCTCGAGCCCGACTTCGTCGCGGAAGTGCTGCGAGTGCTGCAGCAGCCGCTCGAACGGGCTCACGTCGCCATGCGCGTCCTCCCAGTCGTCCAGCTCGTCGTCGTGGTCGCCGTTGAGTCCGTTGAGGCCATTCACGCCATTCACGCCCTTGCTGCTGAACGTGCGCGCCGCGTTGGACCGCGCCAGCGCTGCCATGGCAGTAGACGGGGCGGTGCGTGTGGCGGGGGCCGCCGTGGCGCGCGTAACCGCACAGCGCGAGCGCAGCGCGCGTACGAGCGTCGCGCGCAGCATGGCCATCCGAGCAGTCGTGGCTCTTTCTTCGACCACAAGGCAACAATGACGCGCGATGGTGGAAGTCGCACCACTCACGCGTAAATGAGATTTAGACCCGTTTCCATTTAAACATCCTCACAAACGATTTGTATGCGCTCAGACAAAACGTGATTTGAAGAACTGTTTCAAACACATTCGAACGTGTTTGAAACAGGTTTGAACTGTTTGTTGCGTTCCCCCAACATCGCCTGGAAGTGTTGGGAGCTCCCCACAGGAAGAGAGAAAGCTCCCCAAGGCCATATCGCCGACTTCCCCCGGATCGCCTCTCTTACGGCGTCCATTTGCGCCACTTTTCCGCATCCTACAGCACCACCAATTAGCTCGTTAGAATGGCCGTGATTCAGACGCGCAGTCTGCCGCCGGACGTCGAGATCCGCGACGTCTGGGCCGAGAACTTGGAGGACGCGATGAAGCTCATCCGCGAGGTCGTCTCGAACAAGACGTGCTACGTGGCCATGGACACCGAGTACCCCGGCGTCGTGGCGCGGCCCATCGGCTCGTTCTCGACCTCGACCGACTACCAGTACCAGACGCTGCGTTGCAACGTGGACCTGCTGCGGCTCATCCAGCTGGGCATCGCGTTCTTCAACGAGGACGGCTCGTACATGGCCGGCGTGCCCGTGTGGCAGTTCAATTTCAAGTTTAGTCTCGGCGAGGACATGTACGCGCAGGACTCGATCGAGGTGCTCAAACAGGCCGGTATCGACTTTGCCGCGCACGACGACAAGGGCATCGAGGTCGCGCGCTTTGGCGAGTTGCTCGTGCCCTCGGGGCTCGTGCTCGTGGACAACATCAAGTGGGTCTCGTTCCACGGCTCGTCGGACTTTGGCTACCTGCTCAAGGTGCTCACGTGCAGCCCGCTGCCGGCCGAGGAGGAGCAGTTCTTCGACCTGTTGCACACGTACTTCCCCACGACGTTTGATCTCAAGCAGGTCGCGCTCGACTTTGACAAGATGGGCGGCCTCAGCCGCCTCGCCGAGGACCTCCAGGTCGAGCGGATAGGCACGATGCACCAGGCCGGCTCGGACGCGCTGCTCACGGCCGCGACGTTCTTCCGCATGGTCGAGGTCTTTTTCGACGGCAAGGTCGAGAACGCCGTCAAGTACTCGGGCCACCTCTACGGGCTCGGCCAGAGCATGTCCATGATCGGCAACTGAATCGGCCATGTCGATAGGGATCGGAGATAACGAAAACGCAAGGATGGAACACACGCACAAATGGAATCGAAAGCTCATATGTGAAGATGGTGTGTGTGTTCGTGATCTGGATGTCTCTATACGCGGGTCGCACACAGGTGACTCGCTCAGAGAGCGACGTACCTGGCCGACGCCATGGCGCGATGCTCAAGCAGGCGCTCACCGAGCTCAAGAGCGAGCTGCAGCCCAAACGAGCGAGCACTTGGGCCACAAGGACTCTGCGTTTGAGTGTGGCGAGGACGTGCCCCGTCAGCTTTGTGAGCTACAGCACCAAAAACGAAGAGGTCTCCATGTTCATCCACACAACCTGCTTGTTGAAAGCGATGGCCGTGGATGGCGTGACCTCGCGGAAGGTCTCGTTGGAAAGATACCGAGCAGGAAGGGCGCGTCCCTCATGAATTATACTACGAACTTGAAGTATTTGGTTGATACCGGTAGAAGCTCTGCCAAACGAGGCGTAGTGCTCGCTAGACATGCTTCTTGGTCTGCGAGGCTTTGGAATCCGTGCCGCACGCAAAGGCTGCAGATAAGACCACGGCGAGTGCAGCGAGAACAGATTACCCGGCGAGGCGCCAAGCGATCCATCCTGTTCTAGCATGGTCTACCAACTGGGAAGCTCCACTAAGATGTGGATGTCGTCATCGCTCCTCTCGAACCCCGCTCCGAGATACGCGTGGTTATCGAGTGATCTTGTCTCATTCATCCGCGTCTTCATGAGGTATTTGATCGAGTCAGGGATCTCTCCTCTCCGCACAGCCTTGATGACGTTGCTATCGATCTTCAACCAAGAACCGACGCTCTTCGCGAGGTACAGGTTCAGCAGCGCGGCATCGCATGGAACCGCGATCGGATTCTTCTCCTTGATCTTGTACTTCAGGTCACCAACCGTCTCGCTGATGTCGATGTCCACAGGGAAGATGTTCCCGACTCCAACCAATGCGCAGAACAGCTTCACCATCTTGATCTATCGGCGCTTGGTGCTGTTGATCGATCAGAATGTTCTGTTTCCCACTGGTGCAGCCTGGAACTGAGGAGGGAAAGACAACGCTCGTGGTTATCATAACCAAAACACTTGCGATAGAGACCCGACGCTATTGTTCGAACCGCCCAAGAAGAAGTCGAAAAAGACGACGGCGCCAGTCAATATAGCGCACGAGGTTAAGTATGAGGTGAAAGCCATCCATGGAGACACGGCAAACGGCGCCATCACATCGGCAACCTGCCGCTTTTGCACTATGCTTGGGCGTCAGAGGAATGGCACCAACGAGATAAACATGGATCTTGCACGCGAAGCAATTCAATGAGTCGCTGTAGCTGTGCGGTCTTCCAGAAGCTGGAGCAAGTGTGTGTTAGAGGTCCACCTCCTTTCGGACTTTATACTTGATTTTTGTATTGTTCCCAATTTTCCCAATTTCAAAATCCAAATCTTCCCGATATTTGCTCAAAATTGGGACGAGTGTGGAATCCCAGTTCGAAGGAGGCCTGGAAATAGCCAAAACACAAAGATGGGAAAACAATCGCGTGAAGGGAAATCAAAACCACAGGTGCGAAGATGGAGTATGTGCTTGCTATCTGTATGTCTGTATGCCCAAGTTGGAGACAGGCGAGCCGTTTAGTAGTTCTTGAGGATGAACGTTGACAGCTCGGCGAGCTCGCCGTTCTTGGCGCTGCAGCTCACAAAGCTGACGGGGCAGGGCGCGTCCACGCCAAACTCAAACGCCGCGCCCTCGCGCCCCACGCGCACGCTCGTCTTGGGCTGCGGCTTGCTCTTGAGCTCACTGAGCGCCTGCTCGAGCGCAGCACGCACGGCGTCGACGCTCGCGGCGTCGGACAGGTCGCTCTTGTTGCAGGCGATGACCGTGGGCGGCGCGATCTGGCGGAAGGTCTCGTTGGAGAACATCTCGAGCAGGAACTGCGCGGCCTTCTTGAACGAGCCCGCGTCGGCGGCGTCCACGACGAACGCGACGAGCCCCACGGTCGCGTAGCTGTTGATCACTCGCCTACGGGATCATCGAAAGCACACAGCGGTCGTCTATAAGCCGTCCAAAGAGAGATAACGGATGGATAGGAACGTACGAGCGCAGACGCGCGTGGCCGGGGAAGTCAAAGACCTTGACGAACCGCGTGGCGTTGGTGGTGTTGAAGTGCTCGTGGATGGGGAACTTGGCGCCGTACTCCTCGACCGTGGGCTCGGTGGGCTCTTGGAACTGGCCCTCGCGCAGCTGGTGGAAGAACGCGGTCTTGCCGGCGCCGCTCGCGCCCAGCAGGAACGTGGTCTTGCGCTCGGGCGGCGGGCGCACCACGTGGCGCACGAGCCCCGCGAGCAGCATGGCGTACACCGCGAGCACGCCCGCGACCGGCACGACGAGCTGCGCCGGGTACCCGAAGATCGCGCCGTACTCGTCCGAGTTGATGAAGCGCACGAACGCGTCCCACATGATGAGCCAGGCGGAGCGGGAGGAAGATGGAGAAGTGAGCGCGAGGCGGCGGGGGAGGTTGGTGAGGTAGGCGCAGCTCCGATTTCCTCGTAGGAACGCGGAGGGCAAGTGAGCTGCTGGCGTCAAGCTCAGTTGATGAGACAGTTTATGACCAATCGCAGGACGCCACCGGTGGGCAGTAATCTGTGACGAGGTGCGACTCACGGCACCTCGAGGGAGACCCATGCAGCCGATCCTGAGATGCCCCGTGGCGGACCGACCACCAGAGCCACAGCAACGAGATCCAGCGCCTTGGCATGGGTTCTATGTATTATCTCGGTGGTATATTCGCTAGGATGACGAGAGAGAAAGAGAAGGAAGGAGGCGTGGCCTAGTTCTTGAGCAGGAACGTTGAGAGCTCCTCGATCTCGCCCTCCTTGATGCTGCACTTGGTGAACGAGACCTCGCAGGGCGCGTCGACCGCGAACTCAAACGCCACGCCGTCGCGGCCCACGGGCACGGTCGACGCGTCGTCGTCGCCCTCGGTCTCGAGCGACGAGCGCGTCTTCTTGAGCTTGGTGAGCTCCTTCTCCAGCGCCGCGCGGACAGCGTCGACGCTCGCGGCGCCCGAGACGTCGCTCTTGTTGCACGCGATCATCATCTTGGGTGCCACGTCGTTGAACTTGGCGTTCGAGAAGATGTCGTAGAGGTACTCGGCGGCCTTGCGGAACGACGGGTCCGCCGCGTCCACGAGGAACGCGATCGTGCCGGCGACCGGGTAAAAGTCCGCCACGCGCCTATGAGTGTCCGTCCACCAAAGAGAGCCATCAGTTCCTGAGCGCTTAAGTGAGACCTTCATAGAGGTAGAGACATAACGTACGAACGGAGGCGCTCGTGGCCCGGGTAGTCGACGACCGACAAGTGGGCGCCAAAGTTGATCGTGTTGTACGTCGGGTGCACGGCGAACTTGCCCTCGAGCTCCTCCATGGACGTGACCGTGTCCACGAAGCGGCCGTCGCGCAGCTGGTGGAACAGCGCGGTTTTGCCGGCGCCGCGCGCGCCCAGCAGCAGCGTCATCTTCTTCTTGTTGCCCGTGATCGTCACGCCGAGCGAGCGCATGTGCAGGATAAACTGCACGACCAGCACGATGTAGAGCGTGCCGAAGCCCGCGAGCAGCACCACGAGGTGCGCCGGGTACCCGTAGATCGAGCCGAACATGCGCGTGTCGACCATGCTCTGGAAGGCGCCCATGGTGATAGAGGAGATGGAAGAGATGGAGGAGGAGGAGGAAGCTGAAGGGAAGAGGGAATGTGCTGGTGCTTCGTGGCGACACACAAGGGAGCTGCTGGAGGGAGGGCAAACACAACAGAAACAGCAAGGACGCAGTCGCGCAGTTTGGTCCCTCAATCCAGTGGGATGGGCTCCTTGTCGGTTGTTATGGAGCGGTCCAGATGGTGATCTGAAGCATCGGGAGGGTACAACATGGGTACATTAGCTTAGCTCTGTGATCGGAGGTTTCCACATCGTAGGTAACTAGGGGAGCCCGCTCGCAGTCGCTCACCTTCAATTTTGAACTACATCAGTACAACACGAAGCCAATGTCAGTAGGCAGGGGGCACATCATCCGAAGTTTTGGTGCGATCTTTCTCTCTCCCAGCCACCTCCGGGTTCGACGGGTTTGCGTCGCTGCAATATGCACGACCCGGGTGTCGTCCCGCCATGCTAAGCAAACATCTAATCCTCTCTCGTATGTCTCACTGTTTTTTTTTGCTTGCAGCGACGTTATTCAACTTGCTTGCGTCTCACAGCAAACTACTTTTTCTTGTCTGTCTGGCACTTCCATTTAGTGCCCAGCCCCTCGCTCCGTCCCTATGCCCCCTCTCCATCCTCCCACCCCTGCCTTCACCCTTCCACTCCGCGTGAACGGCACCCATAACTCGGAAGGCGTGCTCACCTACAACCGTCAGCTCAACGTGTCGGTCGGCATAATCCCGGCAGCCGCGACCGTCACGCCACTCGACTGCGCTCGCGACACCGACCGACCACTGCTGCCAGAACGCGGCCACGGCCGCCAAGCACCGCGAGCTGTACCGCAAGCAAGGACGCAGAGAGTGTTGGCGCATCCGGGCGTGTACGTCGTGCCGCCCGTATCCATTCCTCCATTCCTCCGCTCCACCGCTCATCAGCTGCCTCCCCCGGTCCTCCCTCTGCCCCTCTATTCCCTTTCCAGCATGCCTCTG
>JAADWV010000431.1:0-29738 GCA_023336295.1 Pythium folliculosum | reverse complement strand
GACGCGATCACCTCGTTCCACACGCCAACTCCCCACGCCCCACGCACGTGCACGCGCCACCACAGCCAAAGATGAAGGTCGACGAAGGAAAGATCACGGTCGAGGTGCGCCCGGACGTGCTCCAGAAGGTCAAGGACAACCTCCGCCAGGTCGCGAACCCGAAGAACGTGCGCGGACTCGCGCTTTTCTTCGGCTTTGGTGCGTGCCTTTCAGTTTATTCGCGAAACGATCCAGCGTTGGCAAAGGCGGGATATACTCACGTGGATTGTATGTGGTGAACAGGTGAGGAGAAGCCCTTCAACCTGCCGACCCGCGAGCTCGCGGTGCCCCGCGTGCGCAAGAATGTCGCGTTCTTCGCGACCAACTACGCGATCTCCGCGGCGCTTGTCGGCGTCGTCACGATGTACGTCTTGGATCTAATTTGCGAATCGCGAGGCAGGTTCTAATCCGCGGTGGTTGTTATTGTAGCCTGCTGAACCCGATGTTCCTCTTCGCTATGATGTGCCTGGGCGGTTTTTGGTTCTACGCCTCGGGCACGGCCGCTCCGGACGGCACGGTCGTTGTTTTCGGCCGGCCACTCACCCCCGAGCAGCGACGACTCGGCATGATCGCTGGTGAGTTGTAACTTCTCTTCACTCGATCGGACTTGACGTGTGGTCACTAATGTGGCTGTGGATGAGCAGTTTCGCTGGCTGTCGTCGTCATCTTCGGCGGATCGATCCTCTTTTCGATTTGCACTGCCAGGTACGATGAGTGTTCTCTTAGGACGCATCGTGTAATTGAAATCCGCTGACTTTGAGTTTGATGCGACAGTGCCGCGCTCACCACGGCTCACGCCGTGCTGCGTGACAGCCCGGCTGTCCGCGAGGAGGACGAGCTCGGATTCCTCTCGGATGAGGGTGCCAAGGTTGCCGACACGGTCTAAGCCACTCGGTTGGCTACGATAGAAGACTTTGTACACCATGACGCTCGCACGAAGAGCTCGGCATGGGACGGTTTCATTGCTCACTTCACACGATAAAGGCGCGAACCAGCGCCGCCTCTATGAACATGTCAAATACACGACCTGCACCACCAACCTTGTGATCTTCGTGTCCAACCCGACGAGGTGATAGGCCCTCGTGCGATTCGAGATATCGAAGCTGGTTCGTGAAGCGCCAAGTTAACTCCGGACGATGCATTCTCTGCATGTGGAAGCGTGTGAATCCGCAGCAATGGCCTCGAGGCACGCGTTGTATTGATAGTGTAGCTATCTGTGCAGCGCTGATGGCCATAGAGAAGCTCAACCACCCGTAGATCTTGTCCTACACACCAGAGCATAAACTGACCCTGGCAGACCGACACATGGACTCGACTGTCTCCCTCAAACGCATGCCGATTTCGAACGCGACCGCGAGCGGTCGTCTACAGCAAACTGCGCACGTCTGGCGCCAGCCTATGCACCGACGGCACCGCCCTCTCCGCCGCAGCTTCAAGTGCCAAGGCCATTCCGCGCGCTTCGATTGGCGCGCGTCGCACGATTGTCGACGCGCGTTGGCTCGCCAGCGAGCGCATCACCTGGCGTGCCACACACAGGCCCCACAGGATGTGCCCAGCAAGCCAATGCGAGGCCGCCAACGATGATCGTCCGCACGGCCGCTGCTCGGTATCCACAGCGTCCACACCCTGGTCTGTGAATTCGGAGAGCGGATGGCTTGCTGGCTTCCCTCAGTTGGCCGAACGAGCGGGTTATCAGAACAGCTCGATCAGCCAATCAGCACTCGCGTTACGACCCACTCAGCCATTCACGTGACCACCGTGGTCCATACCCCTTCCTGATTGGTTGATCGGATGAGATGGCTACAGGGCAAGGGGATTCAGTCAAAATGTGCACATAGACGTATTATGGCCAATGAAAGCACATATCATGATGCCAGGTCCAATCAAAACCGAGAAGATCGTCGACATCACCTGAACGGAGATGGACCGCATGTGCAGTCACATGGGACGTTGCCCCAGAGGAACGCCAGGGTTTTCCCATTCCGCCTCTGGAGGTTGGGGCGAATATTTCCCAACTCACCCAAAAGTACGGTGATCCTGTGAACCTTGGCCCGATATACGGATTGGTATGTCGTACATGCGTATGACGCTCTGGCAGAACCCACAGGAACGTAACCCCGGCGTCATAGACTCATTCGTAGCTCGCACCCTTGTCTGGTCAACTTGAACCTGCGCGGACAGTGTACTTGTGCGCCATGCCTATTGTTATCTGCTACGTGATGGCTTCGTGTTTTGCCCAGCGCCGTCACACAGCAGATAAAATAAGCGCCCCTTGCCATCCTTGGCTCCTGACTCCCCAACCAACGACACTGAAATTTATGGTTTGTTTCTCGCCCAGAAAAACACCGTATTTTTTCCCGGTGACGCGTTCGCAGCTCGAGGCGTTTCCGTGAGTTTTCCGTTGGTGTTGGCGCTCTCCGCGTCGCTGACTGGCTGAACGGTTTCTAGGAGGATTAGGGTACGAACGACCTTTTTCTGGCTCGTGCGTGCAATTGTGAGCACGAGACCTTTCCCAGCCCATGCGTCCGTGTGACCGAAAAACGTTGGCCGGCGTTGGGTGTTGGTTTGGCCAACTCCCCCGCGGCGGCGGCGCTCCTGCATGCGCTCATTCCCCAACTTTCCCTCCGTGGCCCATATCCACACTCCACCTTCCAACTCTCCTTCTTCCTCTTCTTCTCCATCATCATGTGGGTCTTCGGCTACGGTTCGATCGTCTGGAAGACGGGCTTCCCCGCGGAGGAGACGGTCTTCGGCTACGTCAAGGGCTGGCACCGCCGCTTCTGGCAGGGCAGCCCGGACCACCGCGGCACGCCGGACGCCAAGGGCCGCGTGGTCACGCTCATCAGCTCGGAGGAGATGAAGGCCTTTGACGACGACCACGCGCACTACGAGAACGATAGCATCACGTGGGGCCGCCTCTACAAGGTCCCGGACGAGCACATCGACGGCACGCTCAACCAGCTGGACAACCGCGAGCAGGCCGGCTACGAGCGCCGCGAGGTCGAGGTCTTCTGCACGGACGGCGTCGTGCGCCGCGCGCAGGTGTACATCGCGACGCCTGAGAACTCGGATTTCCTGGGCCCGCAGTCCATGGAGGACATGGCCGAGGAGATCGCCACGCGCTGGGGCCGCAGCGGCCCCAACTACGAGTACCTCTTCAAGCTCTGCGATTGCATGCGCGAGCTCAAGGTCCACGACCCGCACCTCGTCGAGCTCGAAAACGCCGTCGTCAAGTACGCGCTCTCGTGGATGCCGCTGTCCGAAGAGTGCGAAGTGCTGTGAGCGACGCCGGCTTCCCGACCGAGCGCGCCACCCACAGCGAGCGGCCCTGTACCATAGCCACACACACACACGCCGACCGCCCCTCGTGCCACGCACCACCGTATGATCTCCATTCGTCATACACACCTCTGCCAAGTCTGCACAGTACCATAGAGACAGAGAGACAGTCGAGAAATTGCCTCCACTAGTAAATTATTTCCATCTTCATGGATTTTTCACCCGACACAACGCGTTCCACGTTTCCAATATCCAATGCGCCGCGTATCTAGCCGCTTATCGGTTCGTCTCAGTCCGTTTCACCTCTCGTCATCTATGAAGCGTCGCGATTCCAACTTTTCGAAATGCCCACGACGTCGAGCTTGCTGGACAAGCAGCTCACGCCGCTGACGCCAGAGGAGGAGGAGCTCTTCACGCGAATCCGTACGCGGCTCGAGGCCTACTTCCGCGACTTTGAGGAGCTCGAGGGCTTTTCCGTGCTAAGCTCGAACCTCGACCGCCTGCTGCGCAAGGTCGCGCTGGAGCTGCGATGCGTGTGCTACGAATACCACGACTCGTTTCTGGTGCTTGAGGCACTCCGCGCTGAGAACGAAGCTTTGAGGGAGGACATGCAGCGCCGCGACGCATTGTGCGACCAAGTGATCGCCGAGAGCGAGGCCGCCAAGGCGCGCTTCCAGGCGATCCAGGAGGACCACACGCAGGCCATCGAGAAGCTTCACGCTTTCTACGCCGCACAGGACAGTTTGCGCCACAAGCAATGGGCTATCGAGGCGGACACCCAGCGGCAGCACGAATTAGAAAGACTCGTGAAGCAGCACGAAACGCAGATGGAGATCCTGAAGTTGGAGCATGCGCAGCAGCTTGAGGCGACGAAGAAGCAACTGGAGAGCGCGAAGCGGGCCGAGCTCGAGTACATGGAGGTCCAGCTGCGGCTCCAAATCACGAGCCAAGTGTCAAGAGATCTCGGCAAGAAGCTCGCGCGTCAGGAGAACCTCTGCGAGAAGCACACCAGTGAAATGAAGCAGATGCAGCGGCGGATCGCTTCACTGCAAGACGCCACCAAGACGAGTGCCCGCAAGGAGGTGACCACGAGGCGATGAGAGTGAGAAAACGAAATACGAAATAAGCGTGATTCTGTGAGCAATACCATAATCTGCGTGTGAAGGCACGAGTCAGCGCGTTCTTTGACATGCCTCACCCGTATCTTGGGGCTCAGCTTGTCACTTTTGGTGCATGCCAGCAAACGGGTCGATGTTGATGGTCTTGGTTTGCTGCGCGTTGCGCACGCTGTTGACCTCCATGGGGTTCATGAGGTGCGAGATATTGTAGTTGGCGCCACCAGCGCCGCCACCAACCTTCGGTGGCTGGTATCCCGCGTTCACACTCGGCATGGAGCTGACGGGGAACCCTCCCTGCATGGGCTGATGCTGCTGCATGGGCATGCCGCGTGGCATTCCACCTTGCTGGGGCTGGTACGCCGGATACGAAGGCATGCTGACCGGAGCCGCGCGGTTTTGCTGCATGTACATCGAGCCTTGGGACGCGAGCGGGTCGAGATTGAATCTACGAGCGTACACCACAGCATCAGCATCAGGGCCACATCCGCTCTCCAAAACGAAGCGCCCGCCAGTTCTTACGAGGAGGCAGCGGGCTTGATGGGCACAGGTTGAGCGACACTGGCGAAAGGATCCACGTATCTGATCCGCACATCATACACCACAGCACGTCAGTCAGCCACACGACGAAGGAGAGTACCGGTGGTGACCGCTACGCACGGTTGCGCCTGCTGCTGCTGCTGGGGGTAACCCATTTGCGGATTGCTGGCCGTACGCATGCTGGCTTGCGGCTGCAAGGCCGAGGGCATCATCGGGTTGCTGGCAGTGCGGCTTGCCTGCTGCGGAGCTGCGCCAAGCTTCGTCTACAATACACATCGCAGCATCTCGTAAGAACCGGTGAAAATGGAGAAAACGTTCAACACGCGCTGCACGTACACCAGCCAATGGGTCAAAGATGAGCTGCTGGGCCGTAACAGTCGAAGCATCTATGCTCCCAAAGTCGCCCAGCAGGTCGATCTCCTTCTGTGGCGGCTTCTTCGCTTGTGGAGCGGGAGCGGACGGCGCGGCTGCCGGTGCTCCATGGAACGACTGTCGCTGCGGCGCCGTGCCGTTGTACTGGCCGGGCGCAGGTGGTGGCGACTGGTAACTCGCGTTGGACGAATCGCCGCGGAAAAACGAGCCCGAGTTGCGCTGCGCATGCGCGGGTGGCGACGTCTCCATCGGCGGGGGCGCCGTCATGCCACTCGGCCCCCACTTGTGCTTGCCAAACGAATCGCCACCGCTGCCTCCGGCACTCGACTGGGCGCCCTGCGCGTGCTGTGGCTGGTACGATTGTTGGTACGGCTGGTGGCCACCGTAGGCGCCGCCAGCGGACGCGCCGTTGAGCTGCTTGCGGCGGCGGTAGACGTCCCACCGGCGGAACGGCACGCGGTCGATCACGAGATCGTACTTGGGCACGTCGAGCGACTCGAGGTCGTTGATGCGCACTTCGATGGCGTACTTGGTGTTGTCCAGGAACATCGTGTAGCTCCAGTCGCCGGGCGTCGCCTTCCCAACCAACACGTCAGAACGTCAGCTACACATCACCACATCACCACCACCGCCACCGACGCGTACCGTGGCCGAAAAGTGCATCTGGCGACCGTCAAACTCGACCACTTTCTTGTACGTTAAAATCGAGTGCACGAGCACGACCTCGTGGACCGTGTCTGCCTCGCCGAGCGTGAACGTCCAGGCCACGCGCCGCTTGGAGCTCGCGACCATCTCGCCCACGTGGGACTCCTCGCGGTTCACGCGCCGCGGCGGACCCACCTCGGCCGGGTCCGGCCGCGGGTTGTGGATGCGTCCGCCGTTCGCGACACCGCCGCCGTGCGAGTACATGTTGGTCGTTGGTCGTTGGAATGTGTTGGAATGTGTTGGAAGTTGTGGGGATCACCTGCGGCGGTTAGACCCCAGCTGGTTTGATGTGGCCGATGATCACGATGATGACGACGGCGCCGAGGAGGAAGGGCGTCCGTGTGGATGCAGAGGAAATGTCGCGCGCGCGGGGGTTGCGTCTCGCTTGTGTCAGCGGATGGCGATTCGGAGAAAAAGCGCCACTAAGAAGCAGCTGCCTGTTTGGACTGTTGGGCCTAAAACGTTGGGGAGGGAAGGAGCGGCGTGTGGAAGAACCAAAATCCGCCACTTCAAAGTGAGGAGCTCCCACACCCTCTTGAAACCGATGATCGAGAAGAAGAGGGATATGTGGTTGGCTGTCCTAAACGGAGAAATAACTGATTTCTTCGATTAGGATATGTCTAATCGTGTTTTGTGTAAACAAGAAAAAAGAACCCATCTCAGCTCCAAAGGTGTGTATTTTGTCTACTTCGTTGAGGGGAACCTGCACACAGCAGCCCTTGCGACGACGTTTGCAATACGCTCGAGTCAGTCTAGGTGAACGTCACGCCAAGACCGATCTGCGCGCGCTTGATGTTGTCCTACAAGTGGGAAAGCAATAAAAGAGACATCTCAGCGGTCAGCACCGCAAGAAAGGATCTACTGGGTCCCACACGCCACGTACGTTGTGGTGTGACTTGAGAATCCACGAGTAGTTGGCTTCGATACGGCCAATCGACGTGCCCCACACGATACCAACACCGACCGAGACACGGGTGTCGTCCACGAGGTGCTTCATCCACTTCTTCTCATCCAGTAATCTCGACCACGTCGTCAGGTTACCAGCGTTCGCGAAGAGCTGACCGCGCATACCAAGCATCTGCAACAACAACAGGAATCAGTTAGAAAACTCAGAGCGCATCATGCGACATCATACGGCGAAAGCGCACCGCCATGAGCGGCACCGGCAGAGGGAAGCCCATGCTGGCCGATGCCGTGTAGCAGAAGTCTCCACCGAGCGAGTCGCCCGCCTTGGCACCGCCATCACTGGGCGACGCGCGCGGGCCAACGCCCTTGTGGTTGAAACCACGCACACTCAGCGGACCACCCAAGAAGAAGCGGTCACTGAGACGCGTCGGTCGGTCCTCATCCAGGCCGTACGACTTGATCGCGCCGAGCTGCGAGGCGAAGCTGAAACTGAGAATCGGGTTGCCAAACAAGTGCGGCCCAATGCCGAAATGCTTTTGCGCTGCGACCTCGGCCTTGACAAACTGCACGTCACCGAGAAAGCCGGCGACTTCAGTGCTGTACTGGAAGAAACCGCCGCTCGTGGGCACGACATTGTTGTTACGGGAGTCGTCCTTGAAGACGTACTTCAAACTGGTCTTGGTCGACGGCATCGCCTCGGCAATAATGCTCGGAGACGCACGGAACGCAGTGGGGATCTTGCTGTCACGGCGAGGAATAATGTCACGCCAACCGAGGTTAAGCGACAGCTCGTGGAAACCGCCGTAATCGCTGATCGAAAAGGTACCGCCGCGGATCTTTTCGTTGTACGAGCTCAGCCGCTCGTGGCTGTGGAGCTCATTCGACGCGGACGCGTGCATGTACAGCGGGAGCCCCATGAAACGAGGCTTCTCGAGCGTCGCGCGCTCAGTGTTACTGCCGGTCATGGCGTAACTCGCCGAAAGCGTGAGCTTCTCGGCCTGTCCGAGGCCGTTCACGAGCGTGCACGACGTCTCGGCGGTCTCCTCGTTGCCGTCCGTCGTCGCGCCGACATGGAGCTTGCGCCAGCTCTTCTCCTTGACCGTGATCGTCACGTCCGTCTCGTCGAGCTTCCCACTACTCGCTGTTCGGATCCACCAGAGCTCAGGTAAGCCCACTGAGTCCCTTTCCCAGTATACCCAAAGCGCCACGCACCCTTGTCAAGCTTGAAGTCCACGGAATCAAAGATGTCGAGCGACACGAGCCCGCCCGTCGCGGTCTTGAGGCCTTCCACGATGTAGCCGATGCGGTCGGCCTCGTACGCGGTCTGCAGCTCGTTCTCAAACACCTCCGGCCTAGTGATATCCATCACGCGTTAGACTCATATAGACGGACACGGCAATAGTTCCAGGAGCACTCACTTGGTGCGTTTGTTGCCCTTGATGTACACCTTGCCGATGCGCATCTTGGGGCCCCATGGGTGCGGCGGCGGCGGCGGCGGCGCGGCGTGGTCAGCCATGGTGGTCGACGTGGATTGGCGATCTCCTGCTCCGCTCAAAATGCCCTGCCCGCCGTTGTTTTTGTGACTCGGAAGACCATCACTCTGTGTTCGATCCGTATCGAACGCATAACTGTTAAGAACAGCGACCTCAGGTGTTCCCCAAGGCCATCATCACGTAAATCATGGCGGCGATCTGGCGGCGGCTGCAGCTCTTCACGGCGGGCTCGACGCCCGCGCGGCGCTTCCAGGTGAAGAGAGCTCCTAAATATGCGACGTGTGTGACCATGTTCTGATGCTGTGCGCGTGCTGTGACGACAGGAGGAGGCGGACACGGGCGTTGCCGCCGTGCTCATGTGCTACCGCAACCTGCGCCGCGAGCCAGCGAACGCCGAGCGGTACGATACCTCTCGCGCCGTGGAGATCAATACTCGTCCGAAATGAAACGGGCTAACCTTATGGTTACGCGCTTGCTCGTAGCGACAACGGCGAGCTCTTCCAGCAGGCGGTGGACACAATGGAGAAGAAGAAGTTTGACCAGCAGCGGCAATTCTTGCAGAAGCAAGTGACCGAGCAGGTCAAGGCCCAGTTCGACGCGCTGATCAGGATGCCGCTTGCGGACCAGCACGCGCCAAAGCTGTCTTTGTCCGGCTTTGACGTCGAAGGCGGCAAGAAGGAGGCGCCGCCGACTGAGAGCGACTGGCTGCGTGAGCAGCTCGGTTTTTCGCTGACGGTGGAGGACTCGAGCATTGAAGGCGCCGGCCAGGGCGTCAAGCTTAAAGGCCGTCTCCCAATCGGCTCGGTTGTGGTGAGCGCTGCGTAGTATTCTTTCTGAGGTAGGAACGTTATTGTGTGCGCAGCATACTCACGATCCCTACCTTGAACTAGGCGCTGTTCCCTGGGACGGTGTACTTGCCCGAGCATCTCAAGAAGCCGGAGCACATGCGCGAAGTGTCGGGCAACGTCTACGCGCGCGCTCGCTTCGACAGCGTGATCATCGACGCCAAGAACGAGTGTACGCATGAC
This sequence comes from Pythium folliculosum, assembly GCA_023336295.1. NCBI lineage: Eukaryota > Oomycota > Peronosporomycetes > Pythiales > Pythiaceae > Pythium > Pythium folliculosum. The sequence continues at coordinate 20,261 of JAADWV010000431.1, read as the reverse complement.
GATTCTTGGAATAGCAATCGTTTGCTTGTTATGCGCTGACACGGCACGTCCTTCTTCGTAGCCTCCACGCCTCGCAACCCGCTCGCGGTCGCCCACAAGATCAACCACCCGCCAGCGGGCTCCAAGCCCAACGTCATGCCGTTCGCGTTCGACTTTCCGCCGGAAGAGCCCTTCACGACGCCTGAGTACCAGCGACTGATCCCCAATTCGTTCGTTGAGATGCCGTCGCGGCTCTCGATGTTCGGCAAGCGCGCGCTGGTTCACGTGAGTTCACTGTGGACGTGGGATGTCTTGGGTTGTTGTTGCTAATCGCTTGTTTTGGAAATTGGGAGACAGGGACTAACCTTTATCTCGACTGCGGAGATCGAAGATGGCGAAGAGCTTTTCCTCAACTACCGCTACAACCCGGACAACGCGCTGCCCGAGTGGTACACTCCTGTGGACATCGAAGCTGACCGCAAAATGTGGCAGTAGATCGTGCCCCAATAGAGAAGAGAACGTGACGACGACGTCTGTGTGGTGCTCGTGTAATGTTCATTTCTGTCAGTGCGAGCGTTAATTTTTTTTGTTCATGCAGGCTGCAATGGAACCATACGCCACAACACGATCCGAGTCCTCCGTCCGTCGACATGGGGTGGGGTGTGGTTCTAGTGCGCGTGGGAGCGTTCGATGTTACTTGGGGAACTCGGCGTTGTTGGACAGAATGATACCAACGATGACGCCGAAGATGCCGAGCGCACTGGCGAAAATCTCGACGATCAGAATCTTCACGTACAGGGACGCGTTCTGGGCATCCGCGAGCACACAGCTGCTCCCGGCGATACCCACAGAGACACTAGATACACATAACAACACAGCGTCAGAAATGTCATCAAGTGGGTAAGGTGTGGTTACGCGAAACGCACCCGCTGGCAATGTTCGTGAGGCCGACAGCCATGCCGGCGCCGAAAACGGCGTAGCCGGCGAAGTAGAGCGCAACTTCGTTGATGGGCGCTTCGCTTTCTTGTCGCAGCGCCGGCTGATTCATCTTGCTCTGCAAGATGATGGCGATAATGACACCGTAGATGGCCGTCGCTTCACAGAAAATGATGCTGTTTCCAAAATCACGATCCGTTAGACTCTGTGGGTCACGCCAGGAAGTTACTTTCCTCGTACCTGACCAAGTTCTTCGATCGCACGCGCGGCGCCTTCACGGCCGCACCGAGCAAGCTCGAGCCAGTGAGGAAGATGCCCCTGCGGAAACGAAACCACACACATCCGCCTCAGTCGTACTGCCTCTGTGTTATTCATCCAACAGGAACAAAGCAAACGCACCACGCGGCGCCGACAATGGAGAACGCGAGGCCCGCGGCGATGCCCATGCTGCCCCACGCGTACGGAGAGATGCTGCTGAGCACATCGCCCCAGCCTGGCCACACACCACCACCAGTCAGTCAGTTAGGCCGCGTCGCCTTCTTCGCTCATGAGCACAGAGAAACCGCGCGCACTTACCTTGGTTGAACAACTGATCGGTCGCGGCGCTCATGATTCAATGGAGATCACGCGGAACGGTTCTCTTCGGGAGATTCTCTCTGGTCTTCTACGGAGCCGACGGAGCCAGACGCCTCGCTATATATGCCGAAGAGCGCGGAGTCGCTTCAATACTTCCCTGCCGATAACAGCACCCGGCGTGCGTTTCTTGCTTGGGGTCGGCAGGAACTGCCCACTAAAGATCAGACGTACTGTGTCTGACCATCTACATTATACTGTCTCGTACGGTGCATTTTGATTTCATTACCTTCGTGCAACATTCACTCGAATGGATGCGCTTCCCATTCCGTCCCAAGCCAATCCTCAGTGATTCCTCACCATCGGCAGGGCATCATGGCGACCGCGAACAAGCGCAGTCTCTACGTGGGCGGGCTGGACCGCCAAGTGACAGAGGAGGTGCTCTACGCGGCCTTCGTGCCCTTCGGCCCACTCAAGTTTGTGCAAGTGCCGGTGGATTTCGCCACGCGTACGCTGCTCGACAGAGCTTTTAATCCCCTCTGAGTGACTGTATAGCTCTAACGATGACGCTTCACGCTCACGAATGTAGGCGTGAGCAAGGGCTTCGGCTTTGTCGAGTTCGAGGAGGAGGAGGATGCGCGGGCGGCGATCGACAACATGGACGGTGCGTGTGGTTACGAAGGGTGCCAGGTGGAACTGTGTGCTGACGTGTGCGATTGATACGATGGCCCTACAGAGTCGGAGCTCTTCGGCAAGACGCTCCGCGTGACCATTGCCAAGCCCGAGAAGCCGAAGCTCGGGTCGAATAAGCCAGGTATGACAGGCCCCGCGTCGGCGACCTTGCACGGAAACTGGATCGGATCGCTAACGGTGTTGGGGTTGTTGATAGTGTGGGCCGAGAGCGACGGCGGCGCCGCCGACGTGGTCATGGAGGAGCCCCAGGCATGAGCACGCCAGCAACCAGCAAGTATCCCAATCTCTCCATGCGACTGCGTGCTCAGCCTCTCCGCCCACGACCACGCGGCCGGTTGGCTCAGGACGCCCGGCGTCCATCATATCCCTCGGAGCGATTATTGGCCACCATGAGAGGCGACACAATTATTGTGCGCGCACAGTTAACTTAATTGAGACCCGTATCAAAGGCCCCGTCAGTGACCACCTCCCGAGCAGTCAAAATGAGCGTCGTGGTGGCATCGCCCCGCCACGACGCCGCCATCGTGGCGCCTCATGCCGCGTCTCCGCACGTGCCTTCGCTGCTGGAAGCGGCGTCGCGCGTCGCGGGCGCCGCCGTGGCGCTCGATGAGCTCGCGCTCCACTGGGACTTCCTCCCGCTCTCTGTGCGCGAGACGGTGATGCGCCACACGCCCGACGCGCGGCTGCGCCGGCTCGAGCAGCTTCTCCCGGACCACACACAGTACGAATTGGAGCTGCAGGCCGAGTGGCGTCGGCGGTGCCGCACGCTCGGGCTCCACGTCGACGTCCTCGTCTCGTCCGACACGCTCTTCCGCGACGACGGCGTCGACACGCGCGACGCGCGGCGCGTGTTCTGGGAGCACCGCTTCCGCAGCGTGCTCCGCGCCGACGACAGCGGCGACTCGCCCATACCAACTGAATTAGCGCTCTTCGCAGACGTCGTGGCGGAGCTCAAGGTGAACGCGCGCGAGCTCACGCCGCGCAACGTCGCGTGGCTGCGGCGGCTGCGCGCGCTGCGCCGCGTGGAGCTCCACCACCCGACGGCGCACCACGGCGAGACGCTCGCGCGCGGGCTCGCGGGGCTGCTCGCGGAGGCGCCGGCGCTCGAGGCGCTGGGCTTTTTCCACGGGCGGCTCTCGGCCGCGCTGCTCGAGCAGATCGCCACGGCGCTCGCGGCGCGGCAGCGGCTCGTGGACGCCGGCGCCGCGCTCGCGCGCGTGCGCAGCGTCGAGCTCGTCTCGGTCAAGCTCAAGACCGCGCAGGACCACGCGGCGCTCGTGGCGCTGCTCCAACAGTCGTCTTCTGCGGCTGTCGCGAGCGTCGAGCGCGTGCGCGTCTCGGGCGTCGTCGCCGACTTTGCCGGCCGCGAGAACCGCCGGCTGCTGGACGCGCTGCTGGCGCTGCCGCGACTCGCGCAGCTCTCGCTCGAGCACAACGACCTCGAGGACGACGCGCTCGCCGGACTGCTCTCGACGACCACGACCACGGCAACCACACCGCTGACGCTGCGGCTCGGCAGCAACGCGATCACGCACAAGACGCTCGAGACGCTCGTGAGCGCCACGCAGAGCGGCCGGCTCGCGCTCGAGCGGCTCGAGCTGCGCAACAACCAGCACGTGGGCGACGCCGGCGTGGTCGCGCTCGCGCCGATGGTGCGCACCCCAGCGTGTGCGCTCACGCACCTGGACGTGCGCAACTGCCACTTTGGGCTCGACGGCGCGCGCGCGCTGCTCGAGGCGCTGGGCGACAACGCGACGCTGCGCTCGCTCGACCTGAGCTACAACTTTCTCGGCGCTGGCGCTGGCGACGTGCTCGCCGAGTTCCTGTTGACCAACAGCACGCTCGAGCGGCTCCACGTCAACTACGTCGGGCTCGGGCGCGCGGGCTGCTCGCCGCGGTTGCAGGTGGCGCTGCGCGCGAACGCGAGCCTGCGCGTGCTCTCGGTGGGCGCGAACCGGCTGCGTGACCAGGGCGCAGCGCTGCTCGCAAAGGCGATCGCCAGGCGCGTGCAGCCCTTCGAGGCGCTGGATCTGAGCGGCAACCTGATCACGAGCGACGGGCTCCACGAGCTGGCGCGCGTGCTGGAAGCACAGGAAGTTGGAAGCGACGACGAAAAGGAAGAAGACGATAGAAGAGACCACGAACCGCCCTTCAAGCGGCGGCGCCGTTGCGTGGAGCCGACGAACTTTAAGGACGAGGACGACGCACCCAGGAAACTGGTGCTTCGCGAGCTGGGACTGCTGAACAACGATCTCCAAGGTCGTGGGGACGCCGCGACGCGCACCGCCGAGGCGCTCGAGGCGCTGCGACGCGTGGTCGGCAAGGTCCACAGCAACGAATGGTCCAGCCGCCGCAGCGTGTACGACGACGAAGTCTGAGAAGCGAAATCCCCCAAAGCCAACACGAACACTGCAGCTAAATTACGTATGTACACGCTCGTCCAACACGCACACCTCACGCTCGATAGTTACCATCCAGCCGGAAGACCACCTGGAGCCGTGGCGGTGGTCGCTGTGGTCGTCGTCGTGGTTGTCGCCGCCGCCGTGGCACGCCACTCGTCGCGCACTTGCTGACGAAGCTCCTTTCTCCAGCTCGTCTCCTTCTCTTGGCGCTCGCGGTCCATCGCGCGCTCCTTTTGCTCGCGTCGCCTGGCCTCGAGCGCGGCGATGCCCGTCTCAATTGGCGCCATCAGCGACCGCCACATCGCGTCCATCTCGGCTACTTCGTGGTCGCTCATGACCTCCTCCCTCGGGTCGGCACGGAACGCGGGCGCTTCGTCGCGGTACCGAGCTTCGTACGGCTCACCGTGGAAATGCCGGCACGCGATCTCGTGGGTCGCGTGGTGGTGGTGGTGGTGGTAGTGGTGGTGGTCCTCGATCCACTGATCCGTCTCCGTGTACACTTCGCTGCGGCTGCGCTTGCGGTGGAATGCGGTCACCGTGGTTTCCCGCTCCGCGTGGCGCCGTCGCCGCACACCGCGCCCGCACTCGTCGCAGTAGCACGGCTCCGGCAGGTGCTTCACGACCAGCGTCTTGTGCGAGGACATGTGCACTTTGCCCGGTGCAGACGAAGCCACGTGGTGGTTGTGGCGGCGGCGGTGGTCCTGGTCGTGGTGGTAGTGCTCTCTCCTTCCGTGCTGCTGACGGCGCACCTCGTCGTCGTCGTTGTGGCCATAGTCGCTCGAGATATCAGCTACTCAAATATACAACAACAACAACAGTGTCGTCAGCCCACACAAGATAACTAAACAACCGCCGATCCACAAGTGGCGACCACACACGTACACGGCACGTCATATGATCCTAGCGACTTCGTTGCAACTTCGTCACGATCTTCGTCCTCCTCCTCGAGGTCCCGTTCGATCTCCCCACCAGTCTCATCGTTATCCCCTTCAAGCTGCTCATGATGCGGCGTGGCGTCACCATCTCCATCTCCACGATCTCCGCCGTCGTCGTCGAACACGTCGTCGTCTACACAATCCACAATAGCATCTTTCGTTAGCCAGTCGAGCAGTCAATACCGGACATTCCCAGTAACGAACCGGGGCTGTACTGGTGGACGCTAGGGCTCGACTCGTTATGAGTTTGGGTCGTGCGCGTGCTGCCACCTTTGAGCCGCAGAATCTGCTTTGCCGTTTGGCTCGCTGCGTAGGGAGGAACGTTAGCTATGAGTGTCATTAGATGAACCGTCGAGGGGCTTCATACTCTGCGAGCAGTACGTACACTTGCCAGTTGAGTGCATGGCCTTTTTTGCAGCGGACCTGGGCGGCTCGGGAGTTCGCACGAATGGAGAAGGCAAAGGCGAGGGCGAATGTAATGGCGACGGGGTATGCGAAGTGATCTGAGGAGTAGGAACTTGCGCCACAGGCGGATCATCGGGTGTGGCCACTCGCATGTCCCGCTGGGGCGACGGTTGCTTCACATCATTCACGGCAGGGCTGACTGATGGCGTCACGTCAATCGATTCTCCGGTGCCCTCCACAGCCGCGGCAAAGCAATCCAACGACCCGTAACCTACACAACAAATCACACATGACACATGTGTCATTAGTGCCGATGACCATTTGCATCCTGCACCGGTCGACAGTCACCAATACACTTACGCCGCTCACATAGCCGGAGAATGCGCTCGCCACGAAAGCACACAAATTGCGCATCCACGGTGCCACCCATTGCCCCGGCTACGTCTTGGTAGAACACTTGGCGCGGGATGGTTGCGTACACGGGCAGCGATGTCTTGATCGCCACGCTCAACTTGTAGGTGAGTGCTTCATCCCACTTGATCATAGCGGCGCATTCGCGCACAAACTCCGAGTACGCTAGCGGAGCCGTCGGTACGCGCGGTGGCTTGCTGTGCGCAGCCGTGCTTGTTGGGTCCTTCGAGGTCTTGGCCACCGGGTGGATCCCTGGTTTGTTGTGCTGCGCGGTGCTGATGGTCTTGGGCGTCGTGAAAGACGACCCACTGTTGCCTCCGGGCGATGCCAGCGCCGACGACGTCCGCTGCCTCATTTCCATTTGTAGCGGCGGGGGCCTCCCGTGGCGGGTTTTGAACTTCGCCCGTGCGATAGCTCGGTTGTTGAGGTCCTTAAGCGCGTAAATGCACATCGCGAACGGGTCCTCGCGGTCTGACCAATCTGTGTAAAAGCAGGAACAAAGGTCGTTAGATCGGATATCAAGATGCGGTTGCCGCGAGTACAGAAGGCCACACCGGCTGTGAAGATCTTGTGTGCGACCGAGGTCTCGTCATAGACGACTTTGGGGATTTCTACCCAGTAACACACTTATGTTAGCCCCACTGATGCCTTGTTCTTCCTCCATCAATCCATCATTCAATAAAAACTCACCAGCCGATTGGTCGTAGGGCATGCGCTTGTCATATCGCGCGCGGATTTTGTGGACTTTGCTGATCAATGACGCTTCCGTGCGGTTCAGGCGCACGGCGATTTCGCTCATGAGCGCGCTTGTTCCTTTGGTATGGAGCTCCACCGTGATCTCAGCCAGCAGGTTCACGAAGGCTTCCAGGTCCTCGGGTGTCCAGGCACGAGATTTCGCGGGCTTGCCCGTCGACACCGCGATACGGACAGGCGTAGGCGACGCCATGGCGGGGGCTGGCGTCGAAGTGACCGGTGACGGCGTCGGCGGCAGTGGAGACGGCGCTGGGGGGACGCCCTCGAAGATCCTACCCAGGCATTCCAAGCGCTTGCGGTCGCCGTCGCTCCTCACCGCGTCATCCTCCGACATTTGGGTTCCGTCCACGTAGATCTCGCGCCACAAGTAGAACTTGGCGCGCACGTCGGGCAGCGTCTTGCTCCAGATCGTCGCGCGCGTGAAAAATCGCTCCGGGTTCTCGTCGAAGAAATGGCGGCAGGTTTCCATTTTGCGGATCCCCGTGCGCAGCTCGTCCGGATCCCAGACGCCGCCCTGGCGGTTCTCTGGTTGCGCCGCCATGGTCTTGTACAGATGCTCATACGGGTGCACATACGCGTCGTCCACGAGGATCGCTACGGAAGCACAGTAAACGCACACATACCAAGAACACCGCGTCAGCTACCGCAGACAGCTAGTCGTTCACATATCCCCGAGCGTACCTTCGCTCGTGAACTTGCGGGTCTTCATGGCGAACGACAGCCCGTCCAGCAGTTCGCGCACGGCCTCTTTGATCGCCGCCGCGCTCTTTCCTATGGAATAAGCACACAGAGAGACATGCAAAAACCCATGAGTTTCCCGCGTGGAAATGTTCCTCACTCCAAACTTTGTAGCTGCTCACCGCCGCGCAGATCGCGCTGCACGGCCTGCGCGAGCGCCTCGTCCGTCGCGTAGATGTACAGCGTCATGTGGCGGCGCAGCAGCCGCAGCAGCGCCAGCAGCTCGCCGTCGCGCCAGCCGTCGGGCAGCGCCATCGCGTAGCGTTGGATATTCCGGATGATGAGCAGCTCGCTCTGCTCCGTCCCGCGCGAATCGAGCCTTCAACTGTGGCGCAAGTGAGTTGCGAAAAACCGGTTTTTAAACCGGTTTTACGGGCAAAAAATATCGAAGCTGGTGCGCGGTATTTACCGATATAAAAACGGTACTACGTCGGTATTTCGTGTGCCCGTTTGGTGTGGCACGAGGGGGGTGAACTGTGGGCTGTTGGGAGCCTGGACACCAAAAGCGCCCCAACAGGCAAAACGCGGGAGTAACCATGGCGGACGCGGACGTGGACGGCGAGGCGCCCGTGCGGTCGATGCTGATCCCGGTGAAGAACTCGGACCAGGCGGTCGAGGTGTTCGCGGACGAGCTGCCGGACGACGTGGCCGACATCATCGACATTTTGCGCGCCGAGGTGGCGCCGCTGGACGTCTGGCTCGCGTTCGCGGTCGAGTACTACAACCAAGGGATGGTGGCGCAGTTCCAGGAGATCCTCGCGGTGGCGTCCGAGCCGGGCATCGAGGAGATCTACAAGGACGCGGCGTCGCGCCAGAGCCGCATCAAGTTCTTCAACGCGCTCGCGAACCACGCGATCAAGGCCATGTGGCACGAGGACGACGACAAGAAGAAGGAGGCCGTGGCCACGCGCGCCGTGGGCTACTTCCAGCGCGCGGACCGCCTGGACCAGCAAAACGCGCTCACGCTCGTGGGCAAGGCGCTCATGTTCATGGCCAAGAACGAGGACGACCGCGCCGAGCGCTTCCTCAAGAGCGTGCTGCTCTCGAACAAGAAGAACCTCCCGGCCCTGCTCGCGCGCGCGCTGCTGCTCTACCGCAAGAAGAAGTACGGCGAGGCCAAGAAGCAGTACCTCGAGGCCATCAAGCTCCACCCGCGCAGCCCGCAGGCCTCGCGCATGCGCATGTGCTTTGCGTACTGCTGCTACCGCGACGGCGCGATCGACAAGGCCCGCGCCGTCATGCGCTACGCCGTCACGCTCGACGACTCGAACGTCGACGCCGTGATCGCGAGCGCGCTGTGGCAGCTCGCGAGCCTCAGCCGCGAGGAGCGCGCGCGCAGCATCCGCGACGAGACCTCGCGCTTCATGACCATGATCCACCACGCGCACGCCGTCGAGAAGACCAACCCGACCGTGCTCAACCACCTCGCGAACCACTACTTTGCGCAGTGGGTGCCCGTGCCCAGCACCGTCAGCGTCGTGCGCGGCTCCGCGGTCGTCGTGACCTCGAAGGACATCTCGTCGGAGCTGTCGCCCGGCCAGATCGTCTGCATCGGCGAGCGGTACGTCGCCTACATCAGCAAGAAGCCCGGATCCGTGTCGTCCTCGGGCATCGTGCTGGACGGACCCTACCGCGAAGAGTCGGCCAGCTCCATCTCGCTCGCGCGCAAGAACTACGACAAGATGTTCACGCTCGCCGGCAGCGCGTTCCACAGCACCAAGATCCCGGAGATTCGATCAGAGAGTTGCTACCTCATGGGCCGCGGCTGCCACGCCGAGGGCAAGTACAAGGAAGCGTACAGCTACTACTTCAACGCCGGTCGGCTCTGGCCCAACTTTGTGCTGCCGTGGCTTGGTCTCGCGCAGATGTACTTTGAGCGTAAGGAGTTCACAAAAGCCGCAACGTACCTTGAGAAGGCCAACAAGGCGTACCCGGAGAACGTTGAAGTGCTGGCTCTGCTCGGCCACACGTACGGCAAGCTGGGCAAGGTGGAAGAAGCTGTCATCATGCTGCGTCGCGTTGTCGAGCTTGATCCGGGCAACGTCGACGCGCTGATCGGAACGGCGGAATTGCTTCACTCGTCTGAGGAACGCCGTGACCAGATTTTGGCCATCTCGTCGTACATTGCGGCCGAGAAGGTTATGCAGCACGCGGCCGAGGCGGTGCCCATGGAGCTGTATGTGAACTTGGGCGCGTTGCAGAAGCGCGTGGGCAAGATCAACGATGCTCTCAAGTGCTTCAAGCGTGCTCTCTCACTGCTTCATCCGGATTACGACGGCGCATCAGCATCCAGTGACCCGGACGACGACGAATCGATGGAAGTGGAGCCAGTCACACCCAAGCCGACCACCGACAATGCAACGATTCTGTACAATATGGCGCTGATCTACGAAGAGCGTGGTAACCACGAGCTCGCTGAGTCGATCTACGAGTCCATCTTGGCCGCGTTCCCCAAGTACATTGACTGCATTCTTCGTCTCGGATGCATACTTCGCGATCGCGGTGACGAAGACGCGGCGCTCAAGAAGTTCGAAGCCGCGCTGGAAGTTGATCCAACCTGTGCTGACGCCTGCATCCTGCAGGCCAACATTCACCTGGGTCGTCGCGCATGGTCACTCGCACAGAAGCAGTTTGAGCGAGTCATGGGCATGCCGAGCCAGAAGAACGACGCATACGCATTGCTTTCGATGGGTAACATCTTCATGAGTAACCTGGGCGAGAAACTGCGGTACGCGAAGAACATGACCCTCAGTGAAGGATACTACAAGAAGACAATGCAGCTTCAGCCTCGCAACATCTATGCTGCGAACGGCCTCGGTATCATGATGGCCGAGAAGGGAAACTTCGAGCTCGCGAAGCTGATCTTCTCGCAAGTGCGAGAGGCCAGCCCTGATATGCCCGACGCGTGGATTAACCTCGCTCATATTTACGTCGCGGAGGAGCGATACGCTGAGGCTATCCAGTTGTACTCGGTCTGCCTGAACAAGTGCTACAACGGTCAGGACCTGGAAGTGCTGCTGTACCTGGCCAAGGCATACTACGAGTCGAAGAACTACCCGAAGTGTATCACAGCGCTGTCCCGAGGCATCCACCTGCGCCCGAACGACTTGCGTTTGTCGTACAACTTGGCGCTCGCGCAAGAAGACTACGCCGTTGCGACGCTTGGTCAAGAGTCTGCCCAGCCTGGGCGTCAGGGTGGCGCGGGCCAGCGAACGATGGCCGACGTGCAGCGTGCGATTGCGGACTTGAAGCGCGCGCAGGCGACTTTCCAGAACCTACTCAAGCATGCCGAAGCTGCGAATCAGAGTAAGAAGGGTGGTAGCATCCCGTTCGACAAGGACAAGGCCGCGGAGCACGAAAAGTTCTGTGCTGACACCTTGACGAAGGCGAGCTACCACTTGGAGTTTGAACGCCAGAAGGAGGAGAAGCTGCGGCTTGAGAACGAGGCACGTCGCAAGATGCTGCAGGAGTACGAAGATCGCATTGCCCGTCAGCGTGACGCTGAACTCGCGGCGGAAGAGGACGCGCGCAAGCGCCGCGCCGGCGTGCTCCAGAAGCAGGAGGAGCGTCTCAAGCTGCTTAGCGAAGGCTGGAAGCAGCGCGAGAAGGAGGAGGAGGAGAAGAAGACACAGAAGAAGAAGGGCAGCACCGGTGGCCGCAAGCGCAAGAAGAACGAGGAGGACGACGGCTTTATCGACGACGAGCGCGCGAGCGATGAGGATGAGGACGGCGACACGGGCATGTCGATCGACGATATGAAGAACCGCAACTCCAAGCTCAAGAAGCTTGCGGCCAAGCGACAGAAGCGTGATGCAGACGACTCGGATGACGACGACGGCAACGGATCGGACGACGATGGCGACCGTGGGGCGTCAACCGCCAAGGCCTCGGAGCTGTTCGGCTCGGATTCGAGCGACGACGAGGTCGAGATCCCGTCTACCAAGTCCAAGACTGCGACCTCCTCTAGTGGCGGTAAGACTGTCAACAGCGACGACGAAGATGACGAGCCCGCACCTGCCGCAGGCTCGGCCAGTGGCGGTGCACAGGAAGACTCGCGCCAGGCTGAGAAGGACGAGCTCTTCGGCTCATCGTCCGACGAGGAGTAGACGGACTAAACACTATACCACAAACATTAACAGAGAAGGACACGAGCCACTTTGCTTAGCAGCTGGATCAGCTTTTCCTCATCATGCCACTGCCACACTGGAGTATCAAACTGTTGTACAGTACTAGGATGAGAGACAAAACAGCACAGAGAGAGAACGAAACAGCCTAGAGACATGTGCAACTTGTATACTTCGAAGGTACACCCATATTTCCGGCGCCTGCGTGCGGCCTCGTGATTCCCAAGCGAGCGCGTGCCAACGCTCTCTTTTCGCCCAATCTCCCAGCAGCAGCACCACATTCCCCCTTCCTTCTGCTCCCACCTTGCGGCCGAGATTCCCTCTCACGTGCTTCAAGTTGCTGACCAACTCATCGTGATCAGGGACCAGTTCGCATTTTTCTTGTTTTTCCCGCCAAAAGCGAGCTTCGTGGTTTTTGTGGTTTTGGACCATGTCGCTGCTCGAGCAGCCAATCAAATGCCGCCCCTCTTTCCAGTGATTAGGGGACCACGTTTGATTGGCGCGATGGCCCACGCCAGCGAGCAGCTCCCCGTCCAAACCGATCGCACCCCTTGGCGCCAAACCCCCAAGGCGTGCGTCCTCTGGGTCAACCGGTATCTCCGCCCGGCATCTTGGTCCTCGTCCGTCCTCTGCACGTGGCGCTGGGGTGGGTTGTGGCGTTTTCGCGGGCTCCGGCGTTGGCGCGCTTTCGAATTCGGCGCGCATCTGCCCTTGGGCCGCTCTCCCTCGTTTGCGTTTTTGGTTCCCGCCACCAGTGAAGCCAGCCCAGCGTCCTGCCACGTTCTTCCCATTCCGCAATCGGCCGCGCCTCGCCCGCATCGCTTCGCATCTTCCTGCCACCTCCGACCTCCACCATGGCCGTCTCCTCGCCCACGAACGCGCGCGCCGCCGCCGCCGCCGCCGCGCCCAAGGCCAACAACGAAGGCAGCCCCATGGCCATCGACGCCGCCGCGCTCGACTTTGACAACCTCGTCGAGGACGAGGCGTCGGTAGCGGCCGCTGCGGCGGGCGTCGCCGGCGTGGCCGTGACCGCCGAGGCGCACCTCGCCGACACCGTGTCCGAATACAAGCGCCTCGAGCTCGAGGGCAAGCTCAAGCCGGAGCCGTTCCTCAAGGAGAACCCGAACCGCTTCGTGCTCTTCCCGATCCAGGAGGCCGAGGTGTGGGCCATGTACAAGAAGGCCGAGGCCAGCTTCTGGACCGCCGAGGAGCTCGACCTCGCGCACGACATGAAGGACTGGACGGGGCTCACGGACAACGAGCGCTTCTTCATCAAGCACGTGCTCGCGTTCTTCGCGGCGTCGGACGGCATCGTGAACGAGAACCTCGCGATGAACTTCAGCAACGAAGTGCAGGTGCCCGAGGCGCGCTGCTTCTACGGCTTCCAGATCGCGATCGAGAACATCCACTCGGAGGTCTACTCGCTGCTCATCGACACGTACATCAAGGACGCGGTCGAGAAGGACCACCTGCTGCGCGCGATCGAGACCATCCCGTGCGTGCAGAAGAAGGCCAACTGGGCGCTCAAGTGGTGCAACCCCGAGTACGCGGCGTTCGCCGAGCGCGTGGTCGCGTTCGCGGCCGTCGAGGGCATCTTCTTCTCGGGCTCGTTCTGCTCCATCTTCTGGCTCAAGAAGCGCGGCCTCATGCCCGGCCTCAGCTTCTCGAACGAGCTCATCTCGCGCGACGAGGGCCTCCACTGCGACTTTGCGTGCCTCATGTACAAGAAGCTCGTGAACCAGCTCCCGGCCACGCGCATCCACGATATCATCAAGGACGCCGTGACCATCGAGCACGAGTTCGTCAAGGACTCGCTCCCGGTCGAGCTCATCGGCATGAACTCGGCGCTCATGTGCCAGTACATCGAGTTCTGCGCGGACCGCCTGCTGCTCGCGCTCGGCGTGCCCAAGCTCTACAACGCCACGAACCCGTTTGACTGGATGGACATGATCTCGCTCCAGGGCAAGACCAACTTCTTCGAGAAGCGTGTGGGCGAGTACTCCAAGTCGGGCGTAGGCGTCGCCGCGGCCGATCAGGTCTTCACGCTCGACGCCGACTTCTAAAGCGTCGGGAGCGCCCTTGGGACATTTTTGTGTCGGCAAGCCTCGTCGCTCCTTCGTTCCACAGATCCCCCCCCTGTCTCCCGCATCGGCTTCTATTTAATCTGCACCCGCCGCGCGAAGACTTCTCCCTCCTCGCCTCTCTCTCCCCAACACTTGCGCCTGTCGGCATTCGGGCTGTGCATATTCCCTCCACTGCATGTGACGTATGGTAGAGTTTCACTCGGAAAACGAAATAAACACTGGACATGCTGCGAGACAAAGCCATTCTATCACTCTATAACTCTGGAACTGGAAAGCCATGATCATCTACTCCACTTCGGCGTTTCCCTGGGACTGGACGTGCGTGGCAGGCGAAGCTCTTCCCGTGACAGCGTGGCAATGCGTACTGGACAAGTTGATGAGAGTATAATACGTCGATCAGTTTGTTTTGTTTCGCTCGCCATACGCGCGAGGGTTAATACTACAGTAGTGTACTGTCGGGACGGCCAGTAGGCGTGCATGTGTGTATGCTGCATGGCTCGTGTGGGGGTGGATAGCGCTCACTCGTTGGCGACCGAGACGCTCTGCAAAAAGTCCAGGTTCAGGCTGCCAAACTCGTCGTCCTGGCTCTCCTTCACGGAGCCCTCCGACTCGAGCGACGGGCGCGACGAGCCGCGCTTGTTCTTCTTCTTGCGGCTGTTCTTGGGCGTGGCGGCGCGCCGCGGCGACGCCACAGGCGCCGACGCCTTGGACTCGCTGGCACCAGAGAACGAGACGAACGACGCGGCCTCGTCACGGCGCGCCTGCTCGGCGTCGACGCGCGTGGGCGACGCCGGCAGACTCGCCACCGCCTTGGACGACCCGGGCGGCGCCGGCAGGTCGTGCGCCGACTTCTGGGCGGGCTGCTTGGCCTGCTTGGGCTGCGCTTTCATCGCCGAGGGCGGCATCTCGGGCTTCTTGTCGCGCTTGGACGACTGATTGCTCTTCTGGCGCACAAACACGCCGTCGCTGCTCACGGGCGCCGACTTGGGCGGCGCGACGTAGGTCGTAAAGTTCTTGACCTGGATCGTGTCGCGCACCGACTCGCGCACCGACTCACGCGCGTCCAGGAGGTCGCCGTCGAGCGAGCTTGTGGGCGACGCCGACGACTGCGACGCGGTGGCCGGCTCGTCGGTCAGGAAGTCGCGCACGGCCGTGAACGGCAGCCCGCTGCAGGTCGGGCACTTGGGCGAGGTCGTGAACGTGTGCGACGTGAGCAGCGCGAGGAACGCGCGCAGCGCGGTCTTGCGGTAGTTGATCACGACCGCGTTCTTGCTGGTGAAGTAGCGCTTGGTCGGGAACTCGAAGAGGCGGATGACCTTTTCAAAGTTGACGCACCCGGGGCACTTGCGCTCGGCCTTGGCAAAGTGCGCGAGCAGCTCGTTCCGGAGCGCGAGGAACTCCGAGTACCGGTGGGCCGTCTGCCACGTCTGCCGCGTCTGCACGTTCGTGACGTCGATCTTGTAGCGCGTGCTCGCTCGCTCGGCGTCGGTCTCGACGCCCGGGATGTTGACGCGGATGGCGCACCGCTCGTCGCGGTTGCCGCCGCCGTTGCGCGAGTACGTGAAGCGGTCCGTGGGCTTGAGTGGCATGCTGGAGTCTAAATGAGGTGGCTTGGGCGGGACGAACACTCACAGATTGTGGTGCTGGTGGCGGTCGCGTGGAGGAATGAAGAGTAATGGACGTCGGTGGCCGCGTCGCTCGCTCGCGTGTGGGGGCGACCGGGTCGTCATTCGCGGCGGCGTCCCAATCTTGCGCCAGAACCGTACAGGTGCTCGGGTGCCTCTTGGTCTGTGGACGGCTGACGGAGGTGGCTCAGATCGCCAGGTAGGCGCCCGAGAGTCAGAGAATCAGGGTGATACCGGCGCTGATTGGCTAAAATGTTTGATACCTAACAGAGTCGGAGCAAAACTTTTTGCATAGGGCTCCCACAGGGTTGGCTCTATTTTTTTTGGAGAGGGTGCAGAGCATTTTTTGGAGAGATGCCACACATGTACGTACAGGTACATCGCACGGCCCACGAATCTCCATCGCACTCCCCGGAATGTTCTGAACGAGAACGGACTGAGAAGGGGGATCTCGAGTTTAGGTTGGCTGGTTTTGACTCAAACCCAGTACGTCGCCTCATGATTTTTTGGGACGACCCACTCACCGCCACAAACAGCGAGGTCCATGCTGGGACGGCACGCGCACCTTCCGCGGTGCGGCACGGTACAATCACCATCCTTCGCATGCTCTCACCTGGCGCTCATCACTCGGCCACCACTTTCTTGGATTGTGTGAGTCACAACTTGTGACACACACGCAGACAGCTGCACTTTTAGTCCGCGCTAGGTGGGGGGCGCCCGCCGTGGCGGGCGCCTCGGTTTTTGCGAGAAGCTGATGACGCGCTCTGGTGACGCAGGCCTATGAGGAAAGCCAAAAACCTTATAATAGTGTATTGACGTAGATTCATCGGGTAATGGAACCGAACAAACTGGTTTAAGATCCTAACCCGGTCGGGCGCGGCCTCGGGGCCGTCGTCGCATACACGTGTACGCAACGACGGGTTTTAGTAGGATGGACGGCGCCTCATCCACCCTAAATCAGTTGACCACCACAGCGATCGTCGCACACGAATCGCTTTGCTTACTGTACTAAGTGAGCTTTTAGCGATCAGCCCATGCTCTGGAGGCGGATTGACGGCACCCGGTTCGTTTTCCACCAATCCAAACGCTTCCCTTTGCCTGCTGATGGGGAAAGTTGGGTTTTGGTTCTCTTCGAAAAGAAGGAGGAATATTCGAACAGTCCCACGGACCGCGCAACACGCCAGGGCCTCGGCGCACGCCCGTCGCGCACACGCCCGCCGCCGCCCCGCGCCCCGCGCACTGCGAAGAGGGAGGAAGAGTCCGGAGAAAAGAGCTCTCGCGATCTCGGCATCTCGACGTCCAAACGTCTTTCCCCACGTACCCCGCCTCCTCCACGTCTCACTTTAGGGCCACGTGCATTTAGACTTTGGGGGCCAAGATGATGCGCGGCAACAGCCTGCTCTCGAGCGCGCCGCGCATGAGCCTCTCGGCGCTCAACACGCTGGAGGATCAGGAGCGGCAGGTGCGCATCTGGCTGCTCGGCTCGACCGAGGTCAAGGGCACAGTCTTCTACCGCATTGCCGGCCGCTTCCACGCGAGCGGCCAGACGTGGCAGGTGAACCGCCGCTACTCGGAGTTCCTCGTGCTGCGCGACACGCTCGTCAAGTACTTTTCGCGCACGACCGACACGTGCCCCGGGTGCCTCAACTACCTCCACGCGATCAAGCAGTTTGACTTTCCGAAGAAACACCTCTTCGTATCGCGCAGCCAGCTCGTGGTCAACTACCGCATCCAGGCGCTGCGGTCGTTCATGAACCTGCTCGCGTCCTGGGCGTTTTCCAACTCGCCCAAGTGCCCCACCTGCGGCGGCTTTGCGTTCGACATTGTGCGCAACTTTTGCCTCGAGGGCGCCGAGGCCATGGGCGACTCCAACATGAGCTACATCCGCGACTCGTTCGTCGTGAGCACGTTCACGGACGCCGGGCGGCGCTCGTCGCTCTCGCGCCACAACAGCTTCATCCCGGCCTCGGGCTCGCAGACGCTCAACGCGCAGCGCGAGCAGCAACACCGGCGCTCGGACACGCAGCACCGGAACACTGTGGTGGGCGGTGGGCGGCCCTCACAGCCGTACCGCCAGCAATCCCACGGCGACGATTCCGAGCGAGACGGCGGTGGCGGCGGCTCCTCTCGTGGGTCGCGTTCGCAGCAACCGAGGCAGCCAGCGCAGCGCGCGAGCTCGAGCACGGGGAGCGGTCGCACGCCGCATCAGTCCACCGCCGGTAACGCGCAGGCGTCCTCGATCACGGGCAGCTTTTTGTTCTATCAGGACGGAGTCGAGCCCGGCCACTCGGAGGCCGACTCTCAGCGACCAAGCACGGCAAACGGTACGAGCGCGAATGGCTCCCAGCGAAGTGGCGCAGGCGCGCCGCCCTCGACGAGCAGCCGCCGCGGCATCCTCAAGAACTGGAACGACGTGCGCCAAGACCGTACGCAGAACAACAGCTACCAATCGCTCGGCGGCGACAGCGCCGCGTCGCTCGATCCGAGCGACGGAGACTACAAGGCGCCGTCCAGCGGTCGCGGCGTGAAGAAGAACCGCAACGATGCGCGGTCGGACAATGACAGCTACTTCTCGCTCGGCGCAAGCAGCGGCCACTCGCGGGACGAAGACGAGTACGCGCGCGCGTCCAGCAAGCGCGCCCAGAAGCCTTCAAACGGTCATGCCACGCGTGAGCACGAGCGCCAACGGCAGCAGCAGCAGCAACAGCAGCAACAGTACCAGCAGCAGCAGCAGCGCGACATGCGCAACAACGACCGATCGCTCAACGATAGCTACTTGTCGCTGGGAGCGAGTAGCACGTCGGGCGATCTCGAAGACGAGTACCACTCGCACCACCCGAGCGTGCTGCCGTCGCCGTCCAACCCCGACGCGATGTACGTGCAGCCGCCGCCCACGCAAAAGTACGTCGGCGGCGCGTCCAAGAAGCCGCGCAGTCCGCCGCTGTCGACGTCCTCGCAGCATCAGAGCCAGCGCGCGAGAAGTCCGCCGCCGTCCTCGCAACGCCAGAGCCACACGCAGCGGACACGTAGCCCGCCGCCGTCCTCGCAGCGGAAGAGCCAGCGGCACCGCAGTCCACCGCCGCCTCAGTACCACGACGACGACGACGACGAGGAGGAGGAGCAGCCACGCAGCAGTCGCCGCCACCGCGAGCCACAGCAGCAGCCGCAGAAGCAGAAGCAAGTCCAACCGCGCAAGCAGCCACCGCCACCAGTGGACGAGAGTTTCGCGACCGACAGCTTTGTGGACGAGAGCCTTCGCTTTGACGGCATGGGCCCGATCGCCGTGGACGATGCGTCGGATTCCGACGACGACGAGATCGACGTCACCGGCCTCGCGATCGACGCGCGCGCGCCTCCTCGCAAGTCCACAAGCGGCCAGGACTTATGGCAGCCGTGGGAGCTCGCCAAAGCCGGCTGAGCATAGAGAAGGAGGAAGGACAAAGAGTGCAAGTTGGGTAATTGTGTACGCGAAAAAATCCCATGTAGCGAGTATGTGCGTACACCGATCGCATTTATGTGGTTCGCTTGTGTGTATCTACGACGCGCGCGTCATGGCCGAATGGACGGAAGGAATCAGCGGGCTCTACCTGCGGCCATTCCTCTACGGTGTCGTTTCTCCAGGATCTCCCCGCCTTGGTTGAGGAGCGAGGAGGAAGCAAGCACACACGCACACACGCGCCACCAGCAGCGAAGAGCAATGCCACTCTTTATTCGCCAGACACATACACCCATCACCACTGAACCCTCGTGTAGTATTAGCTGGAACAGAGAGGCCCGCTGGCGCACCTGATCGCGAGCGGGCGACGCTCCTCGATGATGCGCTCATACGCTGGCTTCCGCCGCGGAACAAAATGATCACAAGACGCCGATCCTACCGTACGATTCGTGCTTCTGTGTAGTGTGGATTCGAATGGAACTCACAGCCGCGCGGCCGCACCTGACGCAGCGGCGGCCGCACGAGCGAGCGAGCGCATCGGCAGGTACGTGCGCGGAATCCTTCCCACGTTTGCAGCTTAAGATGGCGTGTATCCGACCGACCGGAGACGCCCGACCGACCGAGCAGCTTTCCAAATGGTTACACGCTGTGAAACTGTACTCTGGACAGATATGGGTACAGTCCCAGCAAAGGCGGACGGGAACCCGTGCGAGCGTATCCATATTTTGGCGGTTTAAAACACCCTTCGCACCTGTCTTCAGTATGTCCAACTTCCGCCCAACCGCGCTGTTTCAATCAGCCCTATGGCCCGGGTCCGCCAAACCCACCGGGTCTCATCTTGTGGGCGTAACCCAAAGCTCCGCGGCTTCCGTTCCCCCAAACGGACGACGGGCAGGCAGGCAGCAGCAAAGGTGCCGCACGGGAGTGACGCCCCCGCGAGTGCCCCGCAAACTAAATTGAGCGCGGCGTTCGGAACCGCGAGGGCCAGCGCGAGCTAACAGGCAAGGGGCAGCGCAGCGCACTTCACGGGCTGCCGTCGTTGCCTCGGTTTTGCGGTCAGTGCGCGAAGGGTATTGAGAGAGGACAACCCGCAAGCGGCGTCCGTCCTAGTGCTCGGCTCTCCGCCGGAACGCAAGCGCACTCCGATCCTTCGCTGTCGATCGATCG